>SNQJ01S0028605.1:69337-101620 GCA_010110895.2 Picea sitchensis | reverse complement strand
TGGAGTCCAAATACGGTATTTTAATTCTCGGTGGAAGTTAACGCCACCTTTTCAGGTGCCTTCCACCGCCATCGTGGTCTCTTTTTCTGCACATCCCCTCATCAGCAGTTCTGTAATATAAATTCATAATGTTATTTACATTTTCATCATGCCTTAGCATGGTAATTCCTGTATTAGGATTAATTACAAATTTGGGGGAAACAGGGTGTTACAGTTATGTGAGTGGTTATTGAAGGTGTTCATCCTTTGTTGGAATACATGTGTTGTCAAACATCTTATTTTTGGATGGTACTGCTCTCTTCCCTCTTAATCCTTTTGTGTGGTGATCAAACACTCTATTGCATAGGCCACATCACCGTGACGAAAGATCCTCTCCATCTGTTTTTTCGATACTTCTCATGGTGCTCCTGTAGACATGTATCTTAGTACCACTCTCAATCCACTAGCATCTCTAAATCTCATGGTAAACGTCTGATAGTTGAACCCAATCTCCCCCAATGAATATAACCAATGTACACCCAATACTGCATCAGTATCTGGCAGGTCAACTACATAGAAAGTGTCGGTCATGGTGTAGTTGCCTAGTTTGACCTCTAGGTTTGGGATCATGTCCAAACATGTCATCATGTATCCATCTTCCACTACTACGTGGAATCCCTCAAACTCCTTAGTGTGTAACCCCCTCCTGGCTACTAAAGACACATCTATGAAATTGTGGGTGGCCCCACCATCAACTAAAGCGATCATGCACTGCCCCTGTACAAGGCCCTTGAGCATGAGAGTGTTGTACTCAGTAATCCTGGAAGGGTTTCTATGGTTCCCCCTTTCACCCCTCTACGAGGTTTTGTCCCCTCCTTGGGTTGTGCCCCTGTCGATATTTGAGGTTTCTTCGGTGGTTGCTCTGGCTCACGTGTGGTCTCATCCTCTGAATCATTGTCTACCTATGCTCTGATATCCTCATCATCTTCCTCACTGCCTGACTCCACTTCAATGTAGTGGATCTATCCCTTTCCCATGCATCTATGCCCTGGGACCCAAGGATCTTTGCAAGAGAAGAAAATCTCCTTCCTCATCAACTCCCATCTTGTGTCATCATCCAGATTGGGCTTACCCTTCCATTCCCTTTGAGGATTTTTATGATCCTTGTCTCTCTGTGGTACAAAGGGTTTGGTAAAGGTTTTGGGTTTCATCTATGAGTCCCCCATGTCTCTTGTGCGCACAATGGCCTCATGTAAGGTGTGAGGCTTGAAAGTCTTAACCCAGCCCCTTAATGGCTCTGTCAATGCCTCGGTGAACAAAATCACCAATTTGTGCTCTAATATGTCTGATACAACCACTGCCTTCTGTTGGAACTCTGTGATGAAGGCCTCAATTGATCTGGTCTGCCTCAACTATGTAAGGTCCCTGAAATGGAGCTCTGGATATCTCTTGTCAAATTTCTCCATCAACCTCTTAGTGAACTCAAAATATGAGGTGATGTGGTTGTGACCCAACATCACCAGCCCATGGTACCACCACTCATGGGCCTCCCCCTCCAAGTGCAATGTGGCAAAGCTCATAGCTTTTGACTTTGTCATTTGGTAAAGCTTGAAGTATGTGTCAAGATTTTGAACCCATGCCTGAGCTGAGCAACATGGTGATCCGTCGAAAGTAGGAATGTTTAGCTTTCCCGCTTTCTTGATGAAATCCATGTTGTGAGACTACACGTTGCCTCTTTGTGCCTCCCGGGGTTTGTTTCAATATCTGATCGAACAATAGTCCACCAAAATCATGTCTTCACGGAACTTCGATGCTAGTGCCAAGTAGTCTCTCATGTACTCCCCGAACGGATCCTATGGCACCACATGTCCTTGACCCGAATGTCCTCCTGCCTACCATGGTAGTCCCAAAGGATTTCCCAATGACTTTCCTTCCTGTAACTGTGGGTATAGAGGTCAAGGAATCCTCCCAGACGATGTGTAATCTCGGACGGGTGAAGGGTTTGGACTAGCCCCTCCCTGAGATCCACTCGAGACACTGGCCCCACCTCCTTGGTGTCCTCCTGAACCACTCATCCCTCCTACGGAATTGGCACCTATAGTGCTCATGCTATGGTGGAGCATATGTGCACTAAGGTTCATATGTTTTATGGTGGTCAACAAGTCTCTTTGTCCCCTAGCTAGGTCATTCAACATGGCCTGCGTATTGTCAATATGTGTCTCAGAGCCTTCCACCCTTACCTCAGGTGTCTCACGCTTCTCACCCATAGTCCCCTCTATCTTAGCCTCTGTGTCTGAACTGATATTCTCTATGTAATTTATCTCTGGCTCTGTATCTGACTGAGTGTGGAAGGGGGTGTAAACCCTTCAGATTCTATCTCTCCTATCTATGCTATGAACTATGTAGTACTGAATGTACTCGTCCCCAATATGTAATCGAACCTCTAGGTATTCTTCACTTGTTCCCATAATCATGGGGTCATGAGAAGCACTTCTTCACATGCTAGAAGGAATAAGGCTTTGATACCATTGAAATATCCCTGATCCAAGAGATTTGGATATCTATTGTTGAACTACAGTTTTTCCACTGAAATATGATACTCTAGGGGTTTCTGAATGCGTTTGAGTTAATGTGTGAACATGCTTGGTGATTTTCACATGTGTGTTTCAATTCATTAAGTGTTTTAGCAGTATAAAGATAATGCATGCGAAAGAAGGATAACATGGCTCACTGATATATATAATGAGGAAAAAGCAGGAAATACAATAATAAGTTGGAAGCAGATATACTAATTGTTAGTTAGATCTCATGGATCGTTACTTGAACACAAATCAACTAACAAGAAATACCTATGATCAGATGAATGAATGTTGGTCTGTGCATGCATGGATAGATCGACAAAAAGTAGTCTGGAAGCTCACGGTAACTGCTGCAGAATATAGAAAACTCGCCTTGATGGCGATACCTGTTGGAATGAGCTAGAAACTGTCTCAAAAGAAGCGCCCTAGCCTCTAGGCTGATCCTGATGACTGTCATACTGAAGATACGACCTTTGAAGCTTTGAATTTCACCCCTTGGGGGTTTTCACACCTCCTAGGTTGTGGGAGTGCGCCCTAGTGATCCCATCGAGAGAATTTGATGATGTATGACTCGAAACAATCATCCCGGTCTCATTTGTAATGGGTTGGAAGGGTTTCCTTGGATCTTCTACAGAATACCCCCTGGAACCCCAAATGTACTTCCTCAAGAGGTGTGCCCTAAATGAATGTTTTCTTCTTTCCAATAGATTTCATCGTCGAAAAATGATGAAAGGTGGCTCAATAGGTGAGCCATGGCTAGCTCTCTAATGGGTCAAAAGGAATCGGCCAAATACTGAACTGTATCAAGCAGCCGCACAAACCCTCTCTCTAACCCTTGCGCCCTCACTAGTTGTGTTGCACAATCACTGAACTGGATACATGTAATGCATGGTGAAATACCTGGATGGTATCTCTGATAGGCTAGGCTGTGTCTCTCAACACCAAAACCTATCAATGGTGGTGGTTTCCTCCAGAAATCCAAAAAACAACAAGGGGGTCGATTTCCTCCCCCTCTGCAAATATCTCAACATCAAATCATAACATAATGAGGAATTAGGTCGAATTCCTCCCTTTATACTCTTCCTGATCTAATTCACCATTGACATCACTTAAGCTAGGTGCTTTACCTCCTAAGGTGAGTAAATAATTAATTAAGTCCCCCTTTAACACCTTTTCGCTCTATTTCTCCGTTGACTTAGGCTTAAGTGACTTTTCCTATGCTTTTTGGCTTAATTCTTCGTTTAGCTATCAAATCACAATTATTTCTCCTCTTGCTCCCTGTTTGTACCTAACTATAGTCTACAGGAAAAAATAGACTACTAAGTCACTCCTTGTTGGCCTACTCTTGGGAATGGGACATCACACCCAACTAAGCCTTTTATATAGTTATCCCATTCCTCTTTCGGCACTCCATCTATTCCAAGAGTCTTTGCCTTCTTCCATCTTAATGTATTTGGATCCTCATATTCAATTGACCCTACTTGTGCCATAAATTTTATGTCATTTGATTTAAGAATACTTATTAAATTCTTTGAGAGTTTGTAATATGACTATGACCCAATCATCGGATCTTCTCATATTCTAATGTCCCACCAATTTCCAGAATTCCAAGCAAGCCAATCAGTTATGATGGGTAAAGAGGATGTTAAAGCTCTCCAACAATTTGACATACCAACCCAGTTTTTCTTGCCTTCCCTAAACCATTCAACAACAATTTTCTTTTTCAAATACTTCTTGTATGCCACTTCATGCCAAAGTCCAGGAACCATAAGGCATCTCCACAAGCTCTTTGTTGCCAATGCTTTTCCAAATGAAAAAAATATTTTTTATACCTCACCCTCCTATCATCTTTGGTTTAACAATTCTTTTCCAGTTTACCAAGTGCATACCTTCTTTAACTTTTTTCCCATTCCATAAATAACTAAACATCCTTCTTCTAATTTTATTTAAGAGGATTTTTGGGATCTTTGCCATTGAAATCCAGTATACACATATGCTTTCAAGTATTGATTTTACAAGAGTTACTCTACCCCTAAAGTAATCCATCTATGGCTCCAATTCGAGATTCTTTTTTCAATTTTTTTCTCAAGCGAGCTCCACTCTGCCACTGTATAGAAATTTGGTCTAACGAAGAACCCCAGATACTTAAACCCAACATCTATTGGTTTAACTTCAAAGAACAAAATCTCTTTTAACACTGAGATCTCCTCCCCTATCCACCTTGATTCTAGAAAAATAGACTTTTGTGGGTTGAAGGAGATACCCGTCGCCTTACTAAATAAATCAAGTACCTCCTTAAAAAATTGACATTCTGTGAGAGTTCCATTCCCAAACAATAATACATTGTCTACAAAAATTAAGTGTGTAATTCTTATTCCTTTTGCAACCAAAACACCTTCAATTTTCTTTTCCACAACCAGCTTTTGAATGGTTCTACTCAATCCTTCTACAACAAGTAGGAACAATAATGGAGATAGAGGGCATCCTTGCCTCAATCCTCTTGAGATTTTGAAAAAACTGGAAGGGTTGCCATTGATTAAGACAACAAAATTTGCAGTAGTTACACACCCCATAATCCAGTCTGTTCCTTCTAGACTCAATCCAATCTGAAGTAAGACTAACCTTAAGAAACCCCAATACACCCTATCATAAGCCTTCATCATATCCAGTTTAAGGACCAAATATTTGTTATTTTTTATCTTTTTACAATTCAAGGCTTCCTGTGCCACTCCTATGGCCTCTATAATTTGTCTACCCTCCAAAAAGCCAAACTATGCCTTTGAAATAACTGTCAAAAGTGAGGATTTAATTATGGCTGCAATAATTTTTGAAATAATCTTGTAAGACAAATTACAGAGTGAAATTGGTCTAAACCCTTCAAAAGTTTCAGGCTTGGCACTTTTAGGGATAAGAGTTAGAAAGGTAGCATTCATGGCTCCTGAAACCCTACCTTTTCGTCTAGATCTTCAACCACCTCCAGTAGTTCAGTGCTAAAGAGATAAAAAGAAATCCAAAAAGAAATCTACAGTCCAGCCATCTAGCCCAAGACTTTTTGAGGCAGCAAAACTCTTAAGAGTTGACAATATTTCAGGTAAAGTAACAGGATCAACAATTCTAAGGCCCTCTTCCTCAGAGAATATCCTAGGATAAGCACTAATAACTGCCAATTGATTTGAGATAGTGAGGTTCTCATGAGATTTAAATATGTTCTTAAAGTATCCAATGGCTTCCTTTTGTAAGGCATGTTGACTAGAAATTTTGGAACCATCCTCGTTTATAATATCCCAGATAGCATTGGCCTGTTTTCTAGAATTTTCATACGCATGGAAAAACTTAGTTTTCATGTCACCTAATGCAAGACAATTTATCCTACTCTTTTGTCTCAAAGTTTCCTCCTCCTACTTTAAAAGGAACAATTTTCTCTTTTCTTTTTCTAGTACTAGTACTTTTTCATCCTCCTTCTAAAAATCCCCAGGAAAGTCAGAATATAGAGTGTCTAAGTAATTTTCTAGTTGCATCAATTCCTCCTTTGCCATGATTTTTTTATTTCTCTCCCACTTAATAACCAATGACTTAATTAGTTTGAGTTTTTGAACAAGGGAGTCCATAGGGTTAAAATTCTTTGTCTCCAAGAGCTCATTCTAGTTCAATCTCACTAAGTTCACAAACTCTGGTTTATCCAGCCAGACATAATTGAATTTAAAAGGATACCTGTACTTTTCCTTCTCTTTTTCTAAATGTAGAATCATTGACATATGATCGGAGATCTTAATATTACTCACCCAAGATATGTATCTAAGTCCTGACAGGGCTAGTTCCTCATTTATTAAAAAATGATACAATGTCTTAGCTATGTAATCTTGATCACCTCTTCCATTCCTCGAGGTAGGAAGAAGAATTACTGGTTCAACGTCAACTAGACCTTCTTCTTGTATCATTTGACTAAAAAATGAATTCATTGGATCAGATCTAGAGTGGGGGCCCCACACTTCTCTATTTTAAATGGTAAAATTCAAATCGCCTCCCAAAATTAAGTTGTGATCTTTGCGTATCCCATCCATCTTTATCTTATCCAAGAAATCATGTCTATTACCATAAGGGTCGTAGCAATTTATCAACTTCATCCTTTTGTTTAAATTCTTTACCAGACCATCCAATAAAATCCATGCAAGAGTCAGAAAAGCAGAGAAATCATCTCTCCTCGGGTTCCATGCAGATAACAACCCTCCCGATAAACCTAAAGAATCCACCCCACAAAATTTCCGCATGGGTTAGAGTTTTGCAAAAATTTCTCTTGCTTTGAGTTCACTGACCATAGTTTCTTGGATAAAAAGTATGTCCGGTTTAACTAGAGCTAAAAATTGTTTGAGGGCTAAAAAATTTGGAGCACCCTCGACTCCTCTAACATTTAGTGACACTACAATCATTTTTTAACCCTTTCTAGGGATTTCTGAGCTCTAAGCACCCTTGGACCATCCACAACCAGTAAGCCTGAACTAGCATCAGTCTCCTTCTCCTTTCCTAACTTCCTAGCACTTCTCGTTTTGAGTGGTGAAAAATCCTTTTCCAGGCCTCCAAACACAGCCCCTTTCAAAAGTGTTGAATCACCCACATAGCTACACCCTTTAACCCTTTTCAGCTTCTCATCAATTGAATCCTTTACAGAAGATGAAGGCAAATATTCTCCCCCCAAGAAAATCGGAAGAGGAGATCGATTAGTACCTCTTTGTATGAGGGAATAAAGTTAACTAAGGAGTCATAAATCACACTTTGCATGATCGGGTCTGTCTGAGTGAGTCCACACAAGGATTCTATAGAGTTCTCTCCATCCCCATTGTTTAATGGTTCCAAATCAAAAGGTGAGTTATCTCAGTCGATCTGTCAAAATATCCATCTTGTCTAAAGTAACCCCCGCTCCCCCAAAACCTCATGGGCATTTGACACAGGCTTCAGATTTAGTGTAGGAATAAAAGCATCCCTTTCTCCCAATTTGGTAACGTTGGGCTCCACGCTCGAGGTCTCAACTCCCACAACCAACCCTTCCAAAACCCTCGGGTCTGTCTGAGTGTGTCTGCACAAGGATTCTAAAGATTCCTTTGCAATCCCATTGATTAATGGTTCCAAATCAAATGGTGTAGTTATCTCAACTGATCAACCATGTGGACCATCATGTCTAAAGTAACCCCTATCCCCCAATACCTCACGGGCCTTTGTCACAGGCTTCAAAATTTGGGAAGGAATACAAGCAACCCTTCCTCCCAAGTTGGTAACACCGGGCTCCATGCTCGGGGTCTCAACACCAACACCCAACCCTTCCAAGACCCTTCCCAAGCTCCTTGAGGAAGAGCCTAACTTATGACAGATTTCAATAACCTCCTTTTGATTCGCCTCACAAGTAGGCTCCCGAGAACCCAAAGAACCAGTTAATGATAAAGACAAGCACATGGGCCCTAAATACATAGTAGGAGCAGACACCGAGGGGGAGGTTTCCACACCAAATTCCCTCAGCAAAATTAAGTCACTTAAAGATAGAGAGGAAAATAAAGTTGGGCACATAGTTTTTAACTTACCAAGAAAAGTATCGCTAGCCAGTTCCATAGGAAACAAGGACTCTTCTTTGCCGAATAGATCAGGAAGAAAAGTTGTCTGTTGTAAATCCATCTCCATAACAGCCTCCGAATCAAAATAGAAGGAATGAAATTTCTTCTGTAACCCAGCATAGGAGAGTTTCAGGTGTCCCATTTCCTTACAGACCGTACACCTAAATGGTACCCCTAGGTAGTCCAACTTTTGTTGGTACATACATCCATGCCACTTGATTACCAGGTCTGCAGGTAATCCTTGTTGCAGATCAAATTCAACAACAATTTGACCTATTCATCTGCCCTGGCTAGCTAAAAATTGTGGGTCAACGTGAAGAAATTTTCCTGGTGTTTCGTCAATCGCCTTGAAAGCCTCCAGATTCCAGAAGGCTAGCGGGAAACCTATAAGTAAAACCCAGATGTGTCGAAAGCGAAAGTGATCCTTCTCTGGATTGAATAGATGAGTCCAACTCTTCAGCATTAGGCTCCCGGACTTATGTAACCAAACCCTATCCAAAATCGCCTCTGCATCAACCAAATTTTTAAAACTGAAACAAAACCGACCTTTCACCAGAATAAAGACCTATGGTGTGTATCCCAACACTGGGAACCAAAACTCTTCTACCCACCTATAAATATCCTTGGACGACATCGCCCAGTAGTTAAAATGTCCCACCAAAGCATGAAGGGATAAAGAAGTGACTAACCTCAATCCTATATCTTGCCCCAAAACCATTGTAGCCTTCTACTTTTTGACTTTCCATGACTTTGAACTGCAGGGATTCTTTTCCTCCCCCACTGCCCTGTGAAAACTAGTCGAAGGAGGATCACCCTCCTCTACGTGAAAACCCATAACCCCTAACTCACCTTCCTTAACAGCTGGAAGTCGCTTTGGCCCTCCCACTAGAATCACCTCACAGTTTTTCCCTCCAGCCGAAATCCGCAGAGAGGAAGAACCAGAAGTCTGAAAAATGTTTGGTGTGACGAACGTATCCAAACCTCCCGACGCCTCCAAGTCGAAAAGGTTGTCAATGATCCCGATGGACCTCATGTCTAATGAGAGTCCATCTAGATCAACACATGTCTCAAGTGAGCTACGAGAATTAAAGTCCTGCCTAAAAGCAATTAAGAGAGGATCCAGCAGGCTAGATTTCCAACGGTATGCTCCAAGCTCTGCCTTGTACGCCTCGTCAGATTTGTAAATAGTCTCTTGACTCCACTAATCATCATTGGTCAGGCCAGAATCAGAGTCCATCTCAACCGCCGCCATGGGGAGCAAGAACCATCCCAGTTAGCAAAAACAAAAAAAGGATCCCCTACCCTGGTACGAAACCCCACCCGTCTCAAAATAAAAGGTTTTTATTTTATAACTATTACTCTTAATATAATAATATAATTTATATATTAAAAATTCATAATTAATTTAGCAACTTAAAAATCACAATTCAAGTAAATGGATTTTTTTTAATCAAATTTCCATTTGTATATTTCAATATTATTATTTTTGTTAATCCAAAGTAAGAATTTTAGTTCTAAAAAAACAAAATTTAATGTGTGCAATTAAAAATTAAAACTAATTAATATATTTAATAACAACAAATCTAAAAAAATCAAAATCATAAAATGTTTAACTTGGTTCAACCCCACCTTAGTGCTCTCTCACTACAATGAGATACACTAATTTCACATATTTACGATTTTTAAGAAAAAATAACTTAATGTACAAATTTTAGGTTTAAGCTTTGGGATTAATGGTTTAGCATATCTTCCATGGAATGTTTGACCTCTCGATGGTTTTACCAATACTCCCTATGCATTTATAAATATTCATACATTTTTGGGTTAGAGTATTGAGTCCAATTTAATAAATTCTATATGACAAACATTTTTATCTAATCTCATTTGAAATCTTCAAAAAAAAATATTAGATTTCTACACGTGTGCTCCTAGATGGTTGTTTTGTGCAGGTTACAACCACAAGAAGGATTTGCACCCAAGGTAAGAAGAGAGATCCTTGTACAAGGAAGAGGATAGAGGCTTAGTAGCCTCCAAAAAAGAAAGAACTATGTACGAGCCTAAGCACATAGCTTAGAAGAAACTTCCACATAGTATATGTGTTGGTGAAGGGAGTGGGCTATAAGTCCCTAGTTTACCTATCAAATGGTATTAGAGTCGTTGAATCCTTGACCATAACATAGCTGCTAGAACTTTGAAGAGAACATTACAGAAGTCTACATGTGTAAGGGAAGCAAAGAAAAAGTTGGAAGACTTAAGGGCCATCAATACTCAACATTGGGAAGAGAATGAGCACTTGAAAGAGCAGATCCATATGTTTAGAAAGAGGATGGAAAAGATGGAGAAGCACCTTGAAACCTTTACCAAACTATTTCCAATGCTAAAGAAGCAGTTTACCTTTGCTTGTAAGTTAGTTGTATTGTGTGTAAGCAAGTCTTAGAACAGAGGATCAATAGAGGCCTTACAACTATCATAAGAACAAAGAAATCACATAGCATTGCTATTTGGTCATTTGCTTTAGATTATTTGTAGAGTATTGCTTGTTATTGACTAGATTGCCATTATGTTGCCCATGGTTTGTTGTGTGTAGGTCACAACCAAGAGAAGTCTTTGTAGATAGGGGAAGAAGAGAGATCCGTGTACAGGGCATAGGACAGAGATCTAGTAGCCTCCAAAAGATAGAGCACTATGTACAAGCTTAAGAACATAGATGAGCATAAACTTTTTCATAGTATCTCTGTTGGTAAAGCAAGTGGGCTATAAGTCTTTGGTTTACGAATTAGTTTTCCACCGAAGTTAATTTGGGGTTGTTTTTTTTAAACAAGAAAGTTAATAAGTCTCTTTATAAAGATGCATAGCACCTTGTTTTTACTCCACACACAAAGGTAATGGGGATATGGATTGGCTTATTTAGTCTATTCTTAAAATATCTCAAGTGCTTGGTAATAAAGGATGAATTATCTTAATAAGGTTCAATTAAGTCAATTAAATATGTAAGGTATGTGTTAAGTCTCTTAGAAAACAAAGGAAAACCAATTTAGAGAGGTTAAATATTTTCTCTCACATACAATTTATAGACCAACATAGATCCATCTTAACCCCCAATCTATCAAGGGTCTAAAATGATCAAATTTCTAGATGTCAAAACCTTTAACCTTTTCTCAAGTTTTGCACTCTAAAAAAGGTTTGCACCTCAATTAATTAATACACTTAATCATTTTTCATAGTATTATCACTGAAATCATTACTCCTATTATTTTATATAATAAATACTAAATACTAAAGTAATAAAAATTATACTATAGTAAATATTAAATAATAAAATAATAAAAGTAATAATAATAGTAAATTAATAATAAATGTTAAAGTAATAGCAATATACTGAAGTAAGTAATAAGAATTATACTATAATAAATATTAAATAATAAAATAATAATAGTAAATTAATAATAAATGTTAAAGTAATAGCAATACACTGAAGTGATAATAAATAAATATAATTTTTTTTTTTTTTTTTTTTTATTTATTATTATGAAAATATAGTATATATATATATATATATATATATATATATATATATATATATATATATATATATATATATATATATATATATATATATTAATTTTTGTTTTTATAAATTTAGTAGACTTTAAATTTTTGAAATATTTGACATTTAACATCACGCTAGCATCACTCTAACGCAACGTAATAGTAGAGAACTCACAATTACAAAAACATTGCTTTTAAATTTTTCTTTAACAAGTACATATGAAAACATGGTTAGACAAAACTTTCTAATTAATTTTTTTAATGTAAATATTGAACACAATCCAAAAAAATACAAGTGGTTTTAACAGTGACACTGCAAACCACTCTAAATCTTCCATCGTAATATAAAAACAATAATTTTTAATGTGAATATTGGACACAATCCAAAAAGATAAATCTTCCACAATAATTTTTGATGTGAATATTGGACACAATCCAAAAAGATACAATTAGATTTTACATTGGTACTGCAAACCACTACAATTAGATTTTGGTAGATGAGAGACTGAGTTTTTGGGTTTTCATTATTCTAAGTCTCGTTTCTTTAGCACTATAAATTTCTCCAAACAAACTATCTTTGGGTTCTGTGTTAGGTTGAGTATCAATTTCTTTATCATTATAAATTACAAACAAATCAAATTTTAAATCATTAATGATAAAATAGGTATTTACATTTCAAGTTATCATAAATGTTTATAATAAATGAAATTGTTAAGAAAATCATTTCAATAAACAAAACAATTTGGATAATAGATGTTATTACACATTTTATTTTATTAATATAAAGTCTATTTCATCTTGCTTGTTGGTATAGGTGTGTCATACACTTAGCAGTGCTATAATGGAGTATAGATTATTGCATTGATGCACTAGAGGAGAGAATATTGCAGCATTGCAGTGATGTAGAATGCAATGTTGTAGTGGAGCAAAGAATATTGTAGCGTTGTAGTGGATCAAAGAATGCATTGTTGTAGTGGAGCAGAGCAATGGCAAAGAGCAGTGGTATAGAATACCCTGCTAGTGGTTTCCAACAAGTAGAAATGGAGAATCCATAAATGATTTATGGTTTTATTTATGCATATTTATTTAATGCAAGGGTTGGAGGAAACGTGAGAGTAAGTTTATCTTACTGTTATGCTACCCAATTTTCTCTAGAATTATGCAACTATTGAACACTCTAGTTGAGAGCATGGAGACTCTATATTGTGACCATTTTTAGTTGTTGAATAATACATTGAGTGTGTTTTAGAAAGTGGGGATTTTGTCCCAGAATGGTTTTCCCAGGGAAATCTTGTTGTCTATAGTCTATTGTTTATAACATTGGCTTTCAATGAATATTGTATAAATACGTGCATCAACCATTGAGCTAACTAAGAACAAGTTGCGTGTCAATCCTAGCACATGCCACACATAGGGTATTTGTTTTACCATTATATCTTTGTATTTGATATTTACACTATCACATATAGAAATTTCATCACTAAAAATATCTCCAAAAAATATCTAACCCCCATAAAATTCTTCATAATCAACTAACCACTCCCTATAAGAAGTAATACAAAAGGAATCCCCTAAATAAATCAATCATGCCTCCTCATGGACAATCATTGAGAAGCATGTAGAATAGAGATACATACCTCCCTCATAGCTAGAAGTCCCACCAATGGTATCCAATATCCACCTTATTTTCTTCCTTCTAGTTTAAAATTTCATCCTTGAATTCACTCTCATTGTGCCCTTTTTTATGGCACCTCCAACAAATCAAATCTTTCCTTTTCCTACCTTCACTAGTAGATCTTCCTCTAGTTCTAGATCTCCTCCCACTAGATCTCTCATCCTTCTGCTCACACTGACCAAACCTTTTAAACAACTATTGTTCATTTTATAAGTTCTTCTCTTTGTCTCCTCTCTGATACACAATGACCCACAATCTCATCCATCTTTAGATTCTCCACCTTTGTAACTCTAGTGATGGAATGACCAAGTTCTCCCTAAAGGCTATAGAGAAAAGCTACATACTTTGTAGTTTTAATGATAGCCATGATTAGGTTCACCCAAGAATTTGGAAGGTTATAAAGAAAGTAACTATGTATAACATATTTTCCTTCACATCATCACCAATGGCCTTGAGTTTGTAAATTTTGAAGGTTCAAATCTTGGTTTTTGGTTTCAATAAATTGTTTGTCTGAGTTTAATGCTCATTCATAAATGCATTTTCAAAACTGGAATTTATAATAAAAAACACATTGAATATTTTACTTGCACAACGGAAACAAAAAATCAAACCACTCAATAACACAAGATATTTTGGGCGATACCACTAGAAAAACTCCGAAGGGAAAACTAGTAGAGGGAGGAAATTTATGTTAGGGTTTTTGAGAAAAAAATACTAGAAATTACAGCAAGAGAAAATAAAACAAGTGCACCTTGTTTTCCATGCCAAAATCAAAAATTTATAATAGTTGAACACATCCACCACCTCGATTTATGTGTTGTACGGTCTACCTCAAAATTTGTGCCAACCTATTGTACGATTTTCTACAATAAATGGTGTATCATTGCCTCCATTTCTATGCACAATTAAATTTGTACAATCGTCTCAAAATTTGTGTCAGATTCCTCATGTGCAGTTGTAATTAATGTTGTTGCACAACTGCCAATTCTTTTCTCCTCGAGAATCATGCCCTCCTTTGCTGCAATAATTTCTCTCCCACTTACTCTCTCTCTCTCTCCTCATCAAAATGAATAATGAATAAAATGTATCTTTTCCCTAGATTTATTTTTTGTCTCTTCATGAGGAACTTATTTAGTTAATTTAGATCTAATGGCTTAGATTAAATCCTAGGCCACTTAAGATCTACAATTGTGATATAATCACTCATTATCACAACTTAAGTCACTTTATTCCTTATAAAGAAAAAAGTCACTTAAACTTTATAAATATAAAGTTCATATCTAAAGACCACTTTATGTCCCCCACATGCTAAGACACCAAGCACACGTAGAAGACCATCCGAGCTACAAAACTCAACAGAGTTTTACGAAGCAAGCATTGAAGGCATTAAGATGATTTGCAATGTTATGATCATCCTCCTTTAGGGCATACAAATACCACAAAAATATAAAACTCATGAGATATTTAACATCAAACATCGATACGAGTTTATCCCAAAGCTCCTTGGTTGTCGTGGCATTCAAAACATCCATGAGTATTGAATCATACACATTCAGGCCAATCAAAGCTTTAGCATTACATTCATCTTATCCCATTCTTCTTTATGGATACTCATTAGTTTAGTATCTTTGTAATAGCTTGGTTTTGACATTTGGAATGTATTGGATCATATTATGTATAAATTGTAAATTCATGGCTATAATGATGGGAGTCAAACCATGTGAATTTAAATAAATAACCCAATGTATAAATATATGTTAATTAGGTGTAGCTTGAGTCATTGAGAGGAAAATTGTTATAATCCCTTGCTCGGGTTCAAATCCCACTTTGTGACATGCTTCCTCTCTTTGTGAGCCAACGAGCGTGAGAGGGGCTATGATACCATCAAAAGAGAAGAGAAAAAAAGGGGCCAATTGGAAAGTAATCCTCTATTGCAAAGTGTCAATCTAAGATATCATATGTTTTCCATCATGTGTCTTAAATGAATCCATCCAACTCCTTTGACTTAGAAATCCAATCATGAATACATGTAGAAAATCTTGGTGAGGAAGTCTACCCCATTTAGTTATTGAAGCATGGGCTAAGATTAACCACTATGGGAAATTGTGAGAATACTTCATTCTCTAGTCACAAGGAAAGTAAGCCATCATTCCCTCAACCCATTCAACCAATCATTTTCACTATTCTCAGGTTCAAGTTTTCCAACTCTTATATTGTGTTCCACCTCTGTTGCTAATTCATAAAAAATATGAAGAGGAACCAATATCAGCTTTATGAAATAGGAATTTGCAGACCTTGAGTAAGAGATAAAGAGGTTGTAGATGGGAAAAGATGTTGGACAAGTTCAGAGGACTTCACTCACTAGTTATTAATGTTCATTGGTTGTTTGAGACCTAAGTTTTAGTCCTTTGGGTTATTCCCAAAAAGCATTTAGTTAATTGCATTATTTCTACCTACATTGAGAAGCATTGGAGGGGAAGAATATCCCCAATAAACTATCGAGTAGAAAGGCAGAAGAATATGCCCAAGAAACTATTGAGTAGAAAGGGGGAAGACTTCCTTGTGTTATGTAAAACGATGGAAGAGAGTGACATAATTGGTTGATTGCTAAATGAGAGTCTTGGAGCACCCTATAATGAACAAAATCATTGAGCCATGAGAGCATTAATGGGTTGGGTAGAGTGGGTTGTGTATGAGCTTGATTTCCTTCCCCTCAAATGGCCTCATAGGTCAACTTGGGGGTGGAATCTACAATAAATGCCTATGATTAGATGCAAAATTGTTCATACATAGTGAGTTCCTGGGAATATTCTTGGTTAAAAGATTAGTGTTTTGTCTTTCTATGAATTTGCATTTAAATGTTATTTTGTATTATGAAATTGTATGTGTTTTACATGTTATCTGTGTGAAAATACTTAATGAAGAATAGGGGCATTTTTTACCATAATTTTTGTTATTCCATGCTTGTATATTCTACTGCAATGTATTATTTTGCATTGTTCGTGCATTTAATTAATTTTGGATCCCTATGGGAGATTTTATCTCTTGGGATTATGGTAAAACGGTTTCTTGAAGAGTGAGATTATAATGGCCAATAAGGGGCTACCCATCCCATGGCTATAAATGCATGGATGGGGATACCACAATCCTTCATCCTTTCCCTTTCAAATCCCTCTCAACAAGAGTATATCCCATCTTGAACCTCCACATAGTGAAGTTGTGTCAATTGAATTTCTATTTCCAAATGTCTAAACTTCATTTCTTCTATGACAAATGTCTTTCAACCTCCCACTAAAAACTACCTCAAAATGAATGATTGCAACAACATAGAGTTGTCCAATTTGAGCTTCCCAATCCATCCAATCAAAGTTGTGCATATCTCCATAAAAAACAACCCAATCTAAGGTTTTATGAACCAATTTTCCACAACTTGGACAACAAAGACATCCTCATTATCCAAAAAGATCCCCTTAAAGCCAATAACTTTAACCTAATCTCAATTGTTAGAAGCTTTAAAAAATGAATATACACAATATTTTTAAAAAAATTAATACACATAATACATTCAATAAAATTTGGACAAATAATATCTACTTTTTATTAATCTCTTTAAAAAAAATTATACACATAATACATTCAATAAAATTGGAGACAAATAATGTATTTTTTTTATCAATAAATACAATCACAAAAACTAATTTATACCATTTCTTCGTAAAAAAGGCCTAAGGGCTATACATTCCATGTTAAATATTGCAAACTTATTAATGCTACATGAAATAAGTAATTATCGCATTACCAAGATAAAGTAGTGTTCATTTAAGATTAAATCAGCCTTCTTTTCTCTAGATTGGAAAACATCTTTTTAAATGTCTACTCGAACTAGGTGAATAGCCACAATACATTTAGCATGTTAGGATGGTTCAAATCTCGACTATGGTGAGGTAACGGTGAAGTAACTTGAAGAATTAGCTTCGACAAGGTTAGAATAGCCACAATACATTTAACATGTTAGATGGTTCAAATCTCGAATATGGTGAAGTAACTTGAAGAGTTAGCTTCGACTAGGTTAGAATGGTGTGTCACCATGTGATGAATAACAATGATTCAAGTGTATGCAATGCAATAACCTTGTCATTCCCTCTTTTCTTAATGTATGGATGAATGGTGTGGGTCTTTTAAATATCATAATCTCAAGGCACCATAGTATTTTTTTGGTGAACACTGAGATTGAAAATTTTCTTTTAGTGATTTATCATTTTTCCTATTTCTCCCTATTCCTTTTATTACTCTTAATCCTTTATCATTCCCCTCTCATGTTTAGGTGCACTTAGTGATTTATCATTTTTCCTATTTCTCTCTATTCCTTTTATTACTCTTAATCCTTTATCATTCCCCTCTCATGTTTAGGTGCACAACACCAGTGTGTAGAAGTGTAAGTGGAGACTATTTTGACCTATTCTTTTTATTACTCTCAATCCTTTATCATTCCCCTCTCATGTTGCACAACACGAGTGTGTAGGAGTGCAAGTGGAGATGCACAGTGTCCAAAAGGGATAATGATGCAATAATATCTATGAAAAACGTTAATGTAAATGAAGTCATGTGATGGTGCACAATACTAATGTGGAGGAATGCAAGTGGAAACACAAGGTGCCCAAAGAGGGGTGATGATGCAAGAATATCAATAAAAAAATGTTAATGTAAATGAAGTCAAGTGATGGTGCAACACTAAGGAAAACGTTAATGTAAATGAAGTCAGAGGATGGTGCACAACACTAATGTAAAAAAATGTTAATGTAAATGAAGTCAGGTGATAGTGCAACACTATGGAAAACGTTAATGTAAATGAAGTTAGGGAATGGTGTGTTGAGATTTGAGTACCTTGGAAAGTGGTTCCCTTGTGTTTGTGAGTATCTAAACACAAAGGGGGAGACTATTACTCTTAATACTTTACTTTATGTTCTAATTTCACTTTGACTTAAGAGATTTAAGTCAAAAGTGAAACATGTCACTTAAGTCATAAAGTGACAATTAATTCACTTTGTGGGTGAATTAATAGACATAAAGCAAACTAAAGAAACTTCAGAAAGTTGGTTTTTTAAGTGAGATTTTTGAGATTAAATCTCACCCATTGATTAGACATGGCTAGATTGAATTTAGGCCATTGGTCTTTTAGGTTTGGCCAAAGAGACGCTAAATGAGGCAAAAGGGTAAGGATGAGATTCATTCTTCACTTGAGAGAGTTGAGTGACGAGAGGAAGAGAGGAGAAGAGGTTTTTGTGGAAAAAAGGCAAAGAGAATGACGGTGCACCATGAGAGCTTGAGTTCCAAGCTTGGAGAGGGCGCATTGTGCTTGGTATAGGGGCGCATCTTTGGAGGAGACACTTGGAGCTAATGGGCACACCATTGGAATAGGGTGCAAGCGTTGAAGAGGAAGTAGGGTGCAACAAAGAGAAAAGGGGGCACACTCATCCATTACTTCGACAAAGGATTCAAGGGCAGCTCATAAGAGGCACCATTACCCAAGCTAGCAGGTAGCAAATGTGAAGGGCGCAAATCCCAAGAAGGGGTGTGCATTTCAAGGAAGAAACCCATGCCAAACTTGTGAGGAGTTGACAAGTGAATCATGATCCTTTGTGCATGTATATGTTGTACTGTTTTTGCTTTCAAATCTTCATAATAAAATTCTACTCCAAACTGGTTTTCCCCATGGGGTTTTTTTAGGGTCATGTTGACCAAAAACTTATGTGTTCATTTGTCACGTTTGTTTCGCATTTCAATGGTAGGTTGTTAAAGATCCTAAGAGGGTGTTTGATGTTTTGAGTTATATGCATGTGCTAATATTTATGACAACCTAAACCATACATTTAACCCATGCAAGAGAGTTCTCAAATGGGCATCAAATCACAACTAAAGACAGTGTTTCCAGGGGAGAATTATCAAACTGTGTGACTATCCTAAAATAGTCTTGTAATAGCCCGTGAGAAAGTCATGAGTTGACTGTTTTGGACAGCAAGTTAATTGTCCAAAAACAGTGAGACAAAACAACTTGAAACACCTTGAAAATAGTGCCCAACAAGAAGTCAAAGACAAACCTCTGTTGGCAACCTTTGGTGCCTAGAAAATCTTCATGGTATCGGAGCTTAAGGACAACAGAGAGCTGATTTGTGAAGCAAACAGGAGGCAGTTTTTGTGGGGTAAAGATCAGATCTGTTGGTTGTTTTTGGACAGCAAGTTTACAGTCTGAAACAATGAACAAAAATCAGATTTGAAAGTGTCTCTCATTTAGTGCCTATTGGGCAAATTGACACAGGTTAAGGAGCCTCATTTTCACACTTGTGATTGGTGTGTTAGAGGTTGATTTATGTTGTTCAATGTTGCTCAATTTTACTTGGTTAGAGTGTATCAGTCTTAGCATCAAATGGTAGCCTTAGCAGTGGCAGGTTTGAGAATGAGGTTGATCTTGCCTTTATGACTAAGGGCAAGAAGAAAACCAAGCAGGGGCCCAAAGTTGGGGCCAAGGAGCAGTAGTCGAGAGGATAGGGTGAGCAGCAGAAGGACATGGGCAAAGTGAAATGCTTTGCTTGTGGCGAGATGAGACACTATGCAGGACAGTTTCCCAAGAAGAAAAAGAAGAAGAAGCAGGGTGGCACTGAAACGACAACATAGAAGGAGTTCTTTGCTCAGTTTGAGAGGGAGTGTGCTTTTGTCAGTGGTTGTTTGTCAATTGATACACCATCCAACAGTTTGTGCGTAGACATAATTGAGGAGGTCCCATAGATTGAGTGTTGTATCTCATGGGATGCAAACTCAGTTTTCGAGGACACCATATTCAGGTGTGGTTGGTCCACTTGGGACAGCTTTAGTTTCAGAGTTGTCGAGCAAACAGATAGTTGGTGCAGAGGCTTCAGAGCATCAGATATTGATGAGTGGGAGCAGGGCAC
The DNA here is from genome assembly GCA_010110895.2 of Picea sitchensis. NCBI lineage: Eukaryota > Viridiplantae > Streptophyta > Pinopsida > Pinales > Pinaceae > Picea > Picea sitchensis. The sequence continues at coordinate 81,291 of SNQJ01S0028605.1, read as the reverse complement.
TAGAGAGGCTTGAGCCTCAATTGGCTATGGAGACTAGCATATCAACTTCATATTCCACTTTAGGTGGAAGTCACTTGGTGAGAGACCAAGGTGAAGATCTTGGTGAGATACCAAGATCCAAATACTCTTGATGAGATGCCAAGAGATGAGACTCTTGGTAAGATGCCAAGAGAGAGACTCTTGGTGAGATGCCAAGAGATGAGACTCTTGGTAAGATGCCAAGAGAGAGACTCTTGGTGAGATGCCAAGAAGTAGAGATCCTTGGTGAGATGCCAAGATCAGGATCTTTGGTCGAGCAGATCAGAATCAGAGACCACTTGTGAAGATCATGATGATCAGGGTACAAACATAATCACCAAGTATTTGCCAACATGCAACCATGTCCATTGCAAGGACGAGATTGGAGAGGTGAATGACACTTTCCTCGGTAAGAGAGAGTGTTGAGATTTGGGTACCTTGAAAAATGGTCTCCTTGTGTTTGTGAATCTCTAAACACAAAGGAGGTAACTATTACCCTTAATACTTTACGTTATGTTCTAATTTCACTTTGACTTAGGAGATTTAAATCAAAAGTGAAATGAAGTCATAAAGTGACAATTAATTCACTTTGTGGGTGAATTAATAGACATAGAGCAAACTAAGAAAACTTTAAAAAGTGAGCTTTCTAAGTGAGATTTTTTAGATTAAATCTCACCCATTGATTAGACATGGCTGGATTGAATCTAAGCCATTGGTCTTTTAGGTTTGGCCAAAGAGAGGTTAAAGGAGAAAAAAGGGTAAGGATGAGATTCATTCTTCACTTGAGAGAATTGAGTGAAGAGAGGAAGAGAGGAGAAGAGGTTTTGTGAAGAAAAGGCAAAGAGAAGGAGGGTGCACCATGAGAGCTTAAGTTCCAAGCTTGGAGAGGGTGCATTGTGCTTGGTATAGGGGCGCATCTTTGGAGGAGGCACACTTGGAGCTATTGGGCGCACTATTGGAATAGGGGGCAAGTGTTGAAGAGGAAGTAGGGCACAACAAAGAGAAAAGGGGGTGCACTCATATATTACTTCAGCAAAGGCTTCAAGGGCAGCTCATAAGAGGCACCATTACCCAAGCTAGCAAGCAGCAAATGCGAAGGGCGCAAATCCCAAGAAGGGGGGCACACTTCAAGGAAGAAACCCATGCCAAACTTGTGAGGAGTTGGCAAGTGAATCAGGTTCCTTTGTGCATGTATTTGTTGTATTGTTTTTGCTTTCAGATCTTCATAATAAAATTCTACTCCAAACTGGTTTTCCCCATGAGATTTTTCCAGGATCATGTTGACCAAAAACTTATGTGTTCATTTGTCATGTTTGCTTAGCATTTCAGTGATAGGTTGTTAAAGATCCTAAAAGGGTATTTGATGTTTTGAGTTAAATGCATGTGCTAATATTTATGGCAACCTAAACCATACATTTAACCCATGCAAGAGAGGTCTCAAATGGGCATCAAATCACATGACTAAAGGCAGTTTTTCCAGGGGAGAAGGAGAATGAGAATTATCAAACTGTCACTGTCCTAAAACGGTTCTGTAGCAGTCTACGAGAAAGTCATGAGTTGACTGTTTTGGACAGCAAGTTAACTGTCCAGACACAGTGGGACAAAACAGCTTGAAACACCTTGAAAATAGTGCCCAACAGCAGGTCAAAGACAGACCTCTGTTGGCAGCCTTTGATGCCTCGAAAATCTTCACGGTGCACAACACTAATGTGGAGGAATGCAAGTGGAGACACAAGGTGCCGAAAGAGGGGTGATGATACAAGAGTATCAATAAAAAAATGTTAATGTAAATGAAGCCAGGTGATGGTGCAACACTAATGTGTAGGAATGCAAGTGGAGATACAAAGTAGCAATAAAAAACGAGACACGAGGTGCCCAAAGAATGGTAATGATGCAAGAGTATCAAAGAAAGGTAATGACTCAAGAGTATCAATAATAAATGAGACACAAGGTAATGATGCAAGAGTATCAATCAAAAACGTGAATATAAATGAAGTTAGGTATTGCAAAAAGTATAGAAATGAAGTCTAAGAAAGGAAAAATGTGGAAATAAAGCTAGGTGCCCTAGGTACACTAGGGCCTTGGATGACATGAATCTACAATAAGATTAAACTTAAACGATATCCAAAAAGAAAAGTACAAATCCAAAAAATCATGATATCCCAAAAAAATATTAATACAAATTATCAAATCATTAATAAATATAATAATAATTATGACCTATATGCTAATAAATATAATGACAACTATGACATATATGTTATAAAGCCAAAAGAAGGAATCTTTACATAAAAATATATATACTAATAAATATAATGACAACTATGACATATATGTTATAAAGCCAAAAGAAGGAATCTTTACATAAAAAATATTTAATATGAAATATATGTTATAAAGCCAAAAGAAGGAATCTTTACATAAAAATATATATGCTAATAAATATAACGACAACTATGACATATATGTTATAAAGCCAAAAAGAAGGAATCTTTACATAAAAATATTTAATAAGGAAATAGATGTTCGATGAGCCTTGCTGATTATCAAATAATTGAGTTAATTTTTACTATATAGTTTGAGTGGACCTTAAAAACATTTCGCAAAACTTTTAATACATAACCTTGCAATATGGATAAATAATCAAATACAATATGGATAAATAATCAAATACTTTTAACTTTAGTTATACTGCGACATCAGTGTCTAGAAGCATTAAGAATTTAGATGAGGTTAAATATGGATAAATAATCAAATACTTTAAACTTTAGGTATACTGCGATTTCATCATTGCCTAGAAGTCCAATTGTTAATCAACGATTCAATACAATCAATGATGCGAGATTTGTAAACAAATATCCTACTCGGGCAAGTGTGGCTTTAAGGATTTGAGCTAAACTGATTGGGATAAACCTTCATTAGTTTACTGCTACCACAACTCAGCAATTTTGTACACTACCTTAACAGGAGGTTCTGAGGTTTTCTGGTACTGTGAATTACTTGAAGGATTCATCGCTTAAGCCTCCAAATCATGGCAATTTTGTACACTACCTTAACAGGAGGTTCTAAGGTTTTCTGGTACTGTGAATACTTGCAGGATTCATCGCTTAAGCCTCCAAAGCATGAGTTGAAGGAAGATTGGTCAGAGGCAGAACACTGCAGAGGTGTGCCAGTCCTGAATGGTAATGGAATGGTAATGTCAATGCTTCCTTCTACCATCCGGATGACCTTGTTTCTGGAAAGAAGGAGAGATGCATTGAAGTGGAAGTGGATGCAACACAGTCCAGCAAAAACTCGTTTTGCTATGCCTTGGTCCTTCTTTGTCATGTTCTTTTTATCAGATTCAAACTCACCCTCCTCCCCCTGCTTAAATGCCCACTGTGATAGCAGAATTTGCTTGATCTACTTTCTCTATAGTGAAAGTCGATGTTCTTCCTTCCCCATCATCTCCATAACCAACATACCATAGCTGTAAACATCACATTCTTCACCATATCTTGGGCAGACCAGGAAACAACCAAAATCTGCAACTTTCGGCAAAGAATAGGAATAAAAAAGAACACCCTGGGGCTTTATATCACAATGTAAGATAACATTTCTGCACTCTTCGTGTAGGTATACGACCTACAATGGAATACAATTGTTTCCAATCCAACTCATAATCATAATCTCCATTACATACTTATCAGGGAACCATTGACCATCTATTCATACATCAAACCTCTTTTGGATCCTAGAAACAAGAACCCAAGAGACCAGTATAGCCACTTCAGTAACCCAAAGACCACTGAGGCCACTTCAGCGATGAACTACCGAACACTATCTTGAGTTTCATCCAAAATTGACTGCCACTGGAAGCTTCCCTTTATAAACTGTTCAACAAGGTTATTACAATATATCAAATATAAACAAATGTAAACAATGGATCAATCTATCACAGGGAAATTGGAGTTATCACAAAATCGTTTTACTCTACCTGAACGCTTCAATTCATCCAAGATCACAGACGCTATTCCTCTGTTGATTAGCCCACGATTCCTTTTCAGCTACTATTAACAGCTGGCTTCTTCAATCTTTCTCGGGATACATAGAGGTAGCAACTGTTAACTGTAATGATTAATCGAAGTGAATTTGGGCAAATGAGGGTTTTCGAACAGTTTAGAAAGGAAGAGATTTTGGATAAATAAAATAGAGAGAGTGAAACTATATTTTGGATAAATAAAATAGAGAGAGTGAAACTATGATGGTCTCTTGGGTTATTGTTCCCAGGGATCCAAAAGAGCTTTGATGTATGAAATTTTATGAATACAGGCTTCCTATCCACGGAAACCATTATCATGAGTTAGATTGGATTGGAAAGAGTTGGTATAGCTTGCTGTATTGCATCTTTAATTGTGATATAAAGCTCCACAATCTTCTTTTTGATGCCGACCTTTAGCCCAACGTTGCAAACTTTGGTCTAGTGAAATGTCATAGAAACTAAGTCACATCTCAGTTACTCATGGAGGCACACTAGGTTCCCCCGCCCCAGAGATATGGTAAATGTGGCCTGTTACTGAGAATGTGATGTTTACAGCTATGGTATGTTGGTTATGGAGATGGTAGGGAAGGAAGAACATTGACTTTGACAACAGAGAAAGTAGATCAAGCAAATTCTACTATCAGCGTGGACATTTGAGCAGGTCGAGAAGGGTGAGTTTGGAAATCTAAGAAAAGGAAACATGACAAAGGGAGACCAAGACATAGCAAAACATTTACCTGAAACATAGGAGACCAAGACATAGCAAATGAGTTTGGAAATCTGAGAAAAGGAAACATGACAAAGAAAGACCAAGACATAGCAAAACATTTACCTGAACTGTAGTGCATCCCGTTCATTACATCTCACCGAGTTCCTCATGAACAAACTCATCCAGATGTAGAGGGATGAAAAGGAGGCGCTGACATTACAACTCCCCCATTTCCATTTGACACGCCTATGCAGCTCTATGCCTCTGACAAATCTTCTTTAACTTATGCTTTGGAGTTCAAATGATAAATCCAGCAGGCATTCAAACTGCCAAAACCTCCAATTAAGGCAGTATTCAAAATATTATGTTGAGTTGTGCTCTACATGTGAAACCCCAGCAAACGAAACTGTCGAAAACCATGACGCTATTGCGAAGAGCCCTTATAACAGAGGAGCTCTCTTCTCTGCAATGAGGTCTGCGCTTTAGAACGCCTTCAATGGCAGAGGGTTTAACAGAGGGTGATTTCTCGGAGCAGTTTTGATCCCACGACCTCCCCCTCCAGTCCTGCGCAGCGAACGGCCTACTTCGATCATACCCACTATTTTGCCGATGTCGGATCCCTCTCCCACATGGAGCATTCGGCCACCAAAAGAAATGATTGTGTTTACGAGCCCTATGACGGAAATCCCACCAGGCAGGATGAAACCATTGACAACTATATTGAAACCCTCACCCAGATCGGGCTCCTACAAGCCCTGGAAGGGCCAAAAATCATGACCCTGGCAGAGCTCGTCTTTAACGAAACCCTTGCCTTTCAGCTCAAAACCCTAGCCCTCTGGTTTGATGGGATCGACAGTGCTATCAACCGCAAATGACAGATCTGCGGGTTTTAAGAATCTCTACATCAAATTGGAAAAAACCCAAAAATCAGCAACTACCAACCGACTCTTTATCTAGTCGCCTGCAAGAGAAACGATGCAGATATTTGTGAAATCCGTCTCAGGGAAGACCCTAACACTGGCGTTGAATTCTCTAAACACCATTTGCACTGTGAAGGCCAGGCTTCAGGGCAAGGTGGGACTTTCTCTGTATCAGAACAGGCCGATTTTTGTGCTGGAAGGTGGTTTTACCCTAGCTGCTACAAGGAAATCCTTCTCGATCCAGACAATCTGAGATGAGAATCTAAGGCAATTCTTGTAGGTTAACAAAATCCTCCATGTAGGGTTTCTACTTGAAACCTTGATATAAAGGACAAAGCAGGAAAACTTTTCCAATTGGTAAAGTTTTTGGATTGAATGATATCACATAAATTCTTGCCAAGTACTTTTTCTTTCATTTTTTAATATGTATTTCGTTAAAAATCCAGCAGTACTATACCACCATGTAAAAAATTGAATTTCATCCTTTTATAAATTGATTTTAAAGATTTTGGAGTTTTTATCAAAAATTTAAATTCAATTTAAATTTCAATAATCCACCATGTCAAAGATGGAGATTTCAACCCACCGCCTCAAAAATAAATTTCATCGTTTCATAAATGTAATCTAAAAAGTTTATGAAGTCTTCCACCAATTCTCACCATCAAAAATGCAAATCCAATTTGGATTCCAATAAAGTAAAGAGTATAAATATTTACAGATTTATTATATTAATAAAAAAATTATATTAAAATAATATTTTAATATTAATAAAGTTTTTTTTTTAGTTATGTCGAATTGAATCTTGTCGATTTAAAATCTTTTTCATTTGGAAATTTTATATAATTTAAAAATGGAAAAGGGTAATTTTGATAATGGAAATGTGTAAATTTATAAATTCTAAATATAAATAAACTTTTAGGTTTTTATTTTAATAAAATAATTTTATATTGCAATTACAATAATCTAAATTATGATTTTAAATTTTATCCAAAATCTTGTTAGATTTATAAGAAAAAAACATCTAAAAATATAAGATAGCTCACTAGTAGTTTATATCTAAATATCTCTTGGATAGCTTACTAGTAGTTTATTTCTGAATATCTCAATGCAAACATTGATTTAAGGATATTCAATGCAAACATTGATTTAAGTTCTCTTTATGTATGTATAAGGTGCGACATGGCATGTGAGTGACTTTTTTTTACATATTAAAATTAATAAATATAACAAACAAAGGCACAAGCCATGTGCACAAGCATTTCATGTGATCATTGAAGGGTGTGGTTCAAAATCTCTAATGCACTATGTTTCTATGCTAGGGCAAGCCTTATTATCGCTACATATATATGTTCAATTAATAGAAGGGGAAATTCATGAGTGTGATGCATACTTGTTTTATGTTTGATATTTTGTGGTTTGCATGGAGTCAACAAAGAATTGGTATTACAAAATGTATAGGGAGTAATGTGGTGTGGATCTAAGTGTGTTTTCATTTGATTTTCTCAATAGTTGTCATGAAAATGCTTACTATATAATATATATATTTTATGGAGGGAGTAATGTGGTGTAGATCTAAGCATATTTTCACTTTATTTTTCAATAGTTGTCATGAAAATGTTTACTATATAATATATATATATTTATGGAAGAGTTAATGGAAAACCAATCGTAATATCTAATGTTAGTTGTGCTTTTGAAAGATATGTTAAAGATATTTTATAACGTCAAACTAAACTTGAATAATTTCTAGAAAAAAACTTAACTAACTTTTAAACCAAAACCATCTCAACATGATGCAAGAATTGGGATGGTTATGTTCATCCGATGTTGAGATCTACATAAATACAAGTTGTTTAGTTCTCATCAAATAAAAATATCATGTCATTGTCAATGTCGCAAGAACAAAACTCTTTTGGGGGATTTTATGGATCAAGAAGTAATGAGATTTTATAGATGCTTGAAGCTTACTAAGGTGTGTATTAGCTAAGAAATGGCCTCTCAACACCATATGGATTGCAACACAAGCTTAGAAAGAACAAGGTTGTAGACACTAATATCAGTGTCTTTATTGGTATGTCTTTCTCATTCTTTACCTTTTCATTATGATCTTGCATTTTTTCTTTGATTGGAGCTGAGAATTGTAAATTGTTTCCACAAAAGCTATTCATAGATGGTCACTTTGCTCACACATTCTTGTTGAGCTAAATTTTAGTGGTTTGCATTGTGGAACTTAAGTTCAATATAACACTCCACTTAAATCTCTCTGCCAGGACTTTTTTGCACATGCATGCCTTAATAATTGTAACATTACTATAGTTTCAATGAGATAACAACATAAGAAAAAAACATTGTTTGAGTCAACAAAGAGATGTTTGACAAAATTTGAAAGTTTAAAGCACACACACTCAACTAAAAAGTAAGTTTAAAAGCCACTTTTCATTCACCTAAAATTTGCATGTAATTTTCACTTTCAAACATGGTTTTGTCCATTCATTTATTTTACCTATTTTGTGGATATTGGAGGCCTTGAGCATAATTTACGAAACATTTTGAAAACAAAATTCCAACTTCTTTGCCTTGAAGGTTCATTGTCCCCTTGATGCACATCAGTGAAAAGAAAAACATGACTTTCTTATGAGGAACCAGGAAAAAAAATGCACATTTATATTTCTACAATGTACCCACCTATGATTCCCTTCGACATCCCTATTTCCCAACTTTTGAGATATAAGTTTTTACTTCTTGGATAAATTCTTTGATTTGATCAATTTACTTTGTTCTGAATTCTTAGTTCCTTCTTATCAAATTGTTGTTTCCTGTTCGAATTGCTCATGTGCTCTCTCTATATTTAGTGCTTTGAATTTCAAAAATAACATATTATAATCACTTAATATTAAAGACCATAGAAAATTTAATCTATGTAAATTTTCTCTTTAATTTTTTTTCTAATATAACTAAATCTCTTAAAAATCCATTTTAAATTAAGTTAAATATTTATTTAAATAGAAATTTCATTTAAAAATCTATTTTAAATTAAGTTAAATATTTATATTTCATTTGAAAACAATGGAAAAGTGTTTGCAACATTTTTCTACTTTATCATCTACAAACTCAGATTGTGGTAAAGAAATCATCTTTACCCTCTTCAAGAGAAATTTGAATATTCTTTGTGGTGCACTATTACTTTTCATGTCCCTTTCATTCAATCCCTTTGAACATGGGCCATCGAGACAATACTTGTGAAAGGTTGTTGTTGGGTTGCTTTGTTATGAATCATTTGTGAAAGTTTGTGGTTGGGTTTCTTACCATTTGTGATGTATTTAAAGGCAAACAAACAAAAAAATTGGTAAAATATTGTAGGTTGAGCAATCATTATTTTCTTAATTTTTTTAATTGAAAATGTATTGCAATGTTTGGGTATTCATGTCATATTATTATGTCACATTTATTTCATTCACGACTTGAATATGGGTTAAACATGTGTTACAGAAATAATATTGATAGTTTTATATCTATTTCATTTAAGATTTTTGAATATGAGTTATAGAAACAACAACACCATAGAAACAACACCATTGGTAGTTTTACATCTATTTCATTTAAAATCTTTGAACATGGGTTATAGTAACAACACCATTGGTAGTTTTACATCTATTTCATTCAAGACCTTTGAACATGAGCTATAATAACATCATCATTGGTAGTTTTACATATATTTTATTCAAGACCTTTGAACATGCATCTATTTCATTCAAAATCTTTGAACATGGGTTATAGTAACAACATCATTGATAGTTTTACATCTATTTCATTCAAGACCTTTGAACATGAGCTATAGTAACAACACCATTGGTAGTTTTACATCTATTTCATTCAAGGCCTTTGAACATGGGATATAGTAACAACATGATTGGTAGTTTTGCATCTATTTCATTCAAGACCTTTGAACATGGGCTATAGTAACAATATCACTGGTAGTTTTGCATCTATTTCATTCAAGACCTTTGAACATGGGCTATAGTAACAACACCATTGATAGTTTTGCATCTATTTCATTCAAGACCTTTGAACATGGGCTATAGTAACAACACCATTGGCAATGTCTAGTAATTTATGGAAACACTGTGTATGAAGATTTTGAAACGTCCAATGTTTTGAGTGGACACTCCGCCCATCATCAGGGACAAAAGAAGCTATCATGTTTGAAACGATTGTTGAGGTTTCCATTTAAGAAGAAAAAAAATTAGACGTAACTGTTGAGGAATTATGAGAAAAATAGATGTAGAGCTTTATTATTAATAAAAAGGAGAAATAATCGTTGGGACCAAAATAATGAAGGAAATTAGGGATAGATCAAAGATGACAGCTTTTGGAATTATTAAAGAAAAGAGTGTTATAAAAGAGAAAAATAATAAATTAATCAAGAGTCTTCGATAATAAAGATGATGAATAATAGATTAGAGATAATGATAAAGAGAAAGAAACATATATGTGAGTAAGGTTTATTGAATGATTGTAAATTGTGAAGACAACCATATAGATATAGAGATAAAAGATTGTTATACGATTAATAATGTAGTTAAATTAAGAAGAAGAAAAAAAGAGTTTAAAATTTGAAAGAGAAACACAAAAAGGATGATGTTGAAGGGAACTAGAGACAAGCTTAGATCCAATATCAAACAAGATACAGAAGTTATGAAATATAAGAGAACTAAAGCTATGAGGACAATAAAATGAGGGATAGTTAACTAATGAGGAGAGGAGGGTTGATTAAAGATAGAAACAAACAATGAATAGGATTGAATATAGGGAAAAAGGATAAGAGTAAAATTTTGAAGAGGCAAAGAGAAACCACGAGCTGAGGAGGCTCTAGGGACAAACATACTTTGACAAGAGCAATTAGGAAATTGGACGTGATTGTTGAGGAAATAGGAGAGAATAGACGTTGAGCTTAAATTATTATTCATAAAAAGGAGAAAAATCCATTGGGACCAAATAATAAGAGAAGTGTTTTGGATGGTTCATGAATAACTAATAGAGGATATTTTAAATAGGTTTCATGAATAATTAATTAAAAGAATCTTTTAGTGGGATAAACATTAGTGGACATATGGTGGAGGATATGATGGAGTAGCTTGTGAGATGCCTGTTGATCATAAAATATATCCCAAGTCAACAATAGAGAGGGGGTTTCTAATGGAGATATTGTGACATTCAAATAAAAGGCTCCATGGTGAACCCAAATGAGACATGTGGCAAAAACAATGTAGCGGTGATATATAAAGAAAAATTCCCAAGGAATATAGGAATAGGAGAAAAATGAGGGTTCAATTCAATTGAGATCAATAGTCCAGAATGCATGAGAGGATCATCACATCAACAATTTTCCAGTAGTAGTGATGACTTATTGGATTTGTTTTGTGTGTCCTTTTCTAAGTTATCTTTGTTCCATGCTCTAGTCATGAAGCCTATTTCAAATCAATCATGTATCATGGGTTACATTATATAGATTTATCAAATACCTTACACGCTAATATAGGAGCATGAGAAATGTGTGTTTGAATGCAAATCCTAATTTGAGTAAGGTTGGTTCGGAAATAAAATTTAATTTGTTGAGACTTGAGGTAAAGTCGCCCAATGTGTTCCTCCCTATGTTTATCAACATGATGTGGGAGTAACCATGGGGATTATGTTGGCTCTCCTTGCTTATATAGGGAAGGGGAATTTATTGTTTCCATTATTTGGCATGTACATCCAAATCAATTTTTTATGTACTATATGGTGCATTTTTTTATCGACTTTGAATGGTAACACAGTTACCGACTTAACGAGAACTGTGACCTCAAAACAAGAACGATGGCCCTTAAAACCCATGTTTTTGCATAAAAAAACATAAAAATCAACCCCCAAAACAAAAAGTGGTGCTACTGGTAGCATCATTTTTTCTAACTAAGTCAAATTTACAACTTTTTTCAAGCATGGCTTTAAAAAATCAAATAATTACTTAGAAAAACCTTAAAATCAACACCTAAATAAAAAAAAAAGTGACGCTACCTAAAGCAAAATATTTTTTCTAAACATTAAAATTATAACTAATTACGACCTAATTGAAACTTTGGCCTTGACAACAAATCCCTATGCAAATAAAAAATCCTAAATGGTCACTTGAAAATTTATTTACTAACTTTTTTCTTTTAAATTTACATTAAAAAATAAATAAAGAGAGAGAAAATCTTCACAATTTTTTTTAAATGAAAAAAAATACATTTAAAAAAATATATTCAAA
>SNQJ01S0028605.1:47361-60813 GCA_010110895.2 Picea sitchensis | reverse complement strand
ATGTCTGATATGGAAACAAAGATTTGATTTGATGTTGCCAACCTGGGAGTACATCCTCTGTTAGCTGTTGATAATCTTGACTTTCCTCAGCGCGCCTCTTTGTAAGCCCCTGTTAGCTGCGGAAAGTATGCACTTTCCACAGCGCGCCACTTTGTAGAAGACCCTCCTTAGCTGTTGAAAGCATGTATCTTTGACAACACGCCACTCGAGAACTGATTTTAAGAACCTTTTAAGATTTGACACTTTCAACAGCGCGCCAACTGATGAAACGATCTCCTTAGCTGTTGAAAGTGGGCACTTTCCACAGCGCACAATAAACCGTAAAACCTGACCAAAATGACGGTGCTATTTTGGGAGTTAACAGTATTAACTTCACCATTACAATAAAATATATATAGGATCCCGCGACATACAAAACCCTAATCCATTGACACAGATTAAATTCCTTGATTGGAATTACATGAAAATGAGTCGATAAACCATTGGTTGGAAAACACCAAAAACAAACTTTTGGCCCTTGACCAAGTTTTGAGGAAAACTTGGTCATATTGGACTGTTTTTGGACTTCGACAGCTTGTCAAAGATGGAGCACCAGGCGAAGCAGAGATCACGAGATATCGGCCCACTTTTGGGGCCCTTTTAGGGTTTTGGGTAAATGTAATGGGAAAGGGATGTCGGCCCATGGGTTTACCCATGTTTAGGCCTATTTTGTAAAGTATAAATAAGTAGCTAAGAAATGTAAGAGAAGGAGAAGATAAGCTAAGTGCTAATAAAGACTTTGTGTATATTGTGTGACCGAATTGCAGAGCTGAGTGCAACTGCTATAAGTGCTGAGTGCACAGATTGTAAGAAGGCTCTGTGCTAGATCTACTCGAGGAAGGAGGATCTGACAAGGTGCACGTAGATTTCCTGTCCTATGCGGAGTACAAGTGTGAGCTCTGTGCTGTAACCCGATTGACCAAAGCTAATAAAGAAGAAAGAAGACTTTTTGGACGTAGCCCCAGGGTGGGGGTGAACCACGGGAACTCTGTGTGTTATGCTTGGTGCTTTGACCTAATGTGTTGGTTTTTTTCCATGTGTTATGCTTTGATATGATTATGCTATGTGCTTTGCTATGATACTCTTAGATAGATCCACTTTGCTTTGTGCTTCTTAGATGTATGGGTGTAGATCTGACATTTATGAAAGTGCTGAGTGCTAAACCTATTTTGCTGTTGCTAAGTGCTAACTTAACCTAGATCTAAGTGAATGTTGCGGGGCTCTGTGCCATCTGCGAAGTGCCCTGAGGGTTAAATACTGATGAACGATATTTTCTAAAGTACTTGCTAAGAGTAAGAATCACAGATTTGTGTCCCAGCTAAGGTTGCAGACACCTGAGTCTTGCAACCACCCCTGCCTCTACCTCGGGTGAGACTTCATCTGCTTCGCAGGTGTTGCCAAAAGGGTCGGTAGTTAGGGTGTTGTTGGTGTGTTGTTGAAGCGTTGAACCCTGGGTCTGCCCCTGTGCCAACAAATGGTTCCATTGTTGGGACCTGAAACTGTGATTGCTGGGAACTGAGTGAGAAGAAACTTCGTGCAAAAGAAAGCTCTATGCGTAGATCTGTTTCCCTAGTGCGCAGATTTTTACTCGACCTGTGAATCTTTGTGCTAGGAATAAGGTCAGATATGAAGAAAGGAAGATCAAATCCGAAGAAAAGAAGTGAGATCTGAACGCTCTATGCTCTAAGAAAAGTAAAAGTGGAAATTTTTGAAAGAAAGAAGTCAGATCTACAGAAAAGAGGTAAGATCTGCAAGCCCTGTGCTCTAATAAAGGTAAGAATAGTCAAAAGTCCTTAGATCTGGAAGCTTTGTGCTCTGTAGAAGTAAGATAAGTGAATTTTTTTGTCTCTAGAGCATGGATCTAGGTATGTTTGATAGATTCTGTCCTAGCTTAAAAACTAGGGCATTAATAAATGAAAGAAAGTTTGATATGAATAGATCTGATAAATATAATGATAGATATGTTATACCTATGCATCGAAAGAATGTCTGGACTAACAAGTGGATGCAGGATCCTAGAAAGAAATTTTTGCAGGCTAGCCATTATGATCCTAGCGTGCAGTACAAGAAGAGTTTGGGATCATTGAAGAGAAAGAGAGGATTAACTCTTTGTTATAGTTGCAGAAGACTAGGACATCTTGCTAAGGAATGCCCTAGGAGAAAACCTAGTTGTCTCTGTTGCAAAGCTTTGGACCACGACATATTGTATTTCCCTAGAATGATCGCTAAGTTGGACAGACTGAATCTGAATCAAGAAGACCAGAAGGCAGATCCAGAAAAGGCAGAAACCCAACAAGAATCAGAGAAAATATTAATACAGATAAGAGAAACTCTGAAGGAACATAAAGATGTCCGATTACCAGAGATGTTCAAAGAAAAGGAGCAAGTCGAAGAAAGAATAGGGCACTTCGACATTGACTGTATTCTTGATGAAGAAACACAAGTGAACATTATGCTAGAAAGAACTTGGGAAGCTATAGGAAAGGTTGCCATGATCCCTTCCCTAGGAGGAACAAGTTTATTCAGAGGAAAGCTAGCAAACCTATGTGGAAGGCTCGCCCAGATACCTATGACTGTCAATGGAACTTTGATAGAGGAAGACTTTGAGATTATTAAATTTGTTGAAGACAACGCCCCATTTACTATGCTCATAGGAAAACCTTGGATTGATAGAGAACAAGCCAGATGAAAAGAGGAAGAAGAAGTTTTGGAGCAGAAGAAGCAAGAGTTAAAATACTTTATGACCAGAAGGATCCTGCACTTGATTGAAGAACAGAAGAGCAAATCGCAAATATTTAATACTAGAAACTCCAATGTCGAGGCTAATAGAACACTAGAGGATCCACAGAATATTGAGTTACCTATTTTCGATACAGAAGAAGTATTACCCAGGAACCCTAGGAAATAATTTCAACAGCGCGAAGCAACTAAGACCACATAAGATAAGCATCAGAATGGTAAAAGAATTACTGAGATGAAGCTCACTGGGAAGAAGGCTAGAAAGTTAAGAAATAAAAGGGATAATACTGTAAAGTTACAAGAGGTTCTAGAGGATACTTTGCAGCAAGAAAAAATGCAGAATTGGAGCTTCGATGAGATATTAGAACAACGACATAGAGTACTTTTCCATGATGAAGCAATATAGCCATTGGGGCTGATATATCCGTTTGAATTCCGCTCCGAACGGGCAGAAAATAAATAAAGGTTCATCATCCAACCGTTGAAAAGCGCCATAATGGGTCGAATAGGAGTTAATGAAGGATCATAACCGTTGCCAGCAAACTATTGCTAAGTTTCCCTACTTAGTCCATTGTGCCACGCACCGAGAATACTTTTTCCTAAGTGAGAATTTGAGCATGAAACCTGAGATTAATTCACCCTAAGATCATTGCATTGTTCCCATATTATTCACTGTAGTCCCTAAATTCCTTTTGCACTCGAGCTAGCTGACCCAAGCTTGTATGTCAGACGAACTCAACGCTGCTGAGAAAGTAGTTGAAGAAGTTTTAATTGACTTAATGACTGAGAGAGTCATGTCAGAGTGAGGAGTGTCTACAGGTGTATAGGTATCGTCCTTAGGAGCATTTCTAGCTTCCCCCTCCACTGCTCGAGTAGGACCATCCCGACCGCCTTCGGAAAGACGATCTAAGCTCGAAAATGACTTCGCCATTGTGAAGATGATCCCAAGTATCTTTCCTAAGTATATCCCACCACTAAGCGGCACAGTGAATGGAGACACTGTACCCAGAGACTTTGACTATGATTCGGTCACTGCGTACCTCCCGAAAGGGGTGTGCGTAGTTCGTGCTGACCAGGATAAGCTCACAACGCTGAAATTTAGTGATTTTAACCTTGGATACCTCAAAGATTACAATATGCTAGCCACACACGAGTACTTAACTATCACAAAAGGGAGGAACCCAAAGATTGTCCCTCAACAATGGACCCATAACCTCGCACAGTCAACCCTCCTCAATGTAATGAAGATTCCTCATTTTGGGATCCATTAGGAAGTGAATGCATGCGTCAGATTGTTGCTGTCCTACTACCACGAAGGATACTTATGGTTGGATCGTCGTATCATGGTGGATCTGATTCTGATCAATCAGATCACATGGCTAAGCATGTAGGGCCCTGATCCACATGAGTTTTACCCTGGAAAGACCATAGATCGTGCTCTCGCCCAAAAAATAAAAGACACATATGGTGATTTAGAGAAGGGCATGCGAGGCTACAAGGTAGCCTCCATTGAGAATGAAAAAGTGCACCTCGGTTTCCAAATGATCACAGGGAAGTTAGTCTGCAAGAAAAAACCCACATAGGTGACCGGATTTGTAGTTGATCTCGTAGGGAAGTGCGCAGAGGGGCTACAAATGAACTAGGCGAAGGACCTTGTAAATCAACTAGAGCTTGACTGTAGAGAAGTGGAAGACCAAGGGTATGAGTTCCACTTTAGTTGGTTTCTCATACTCATCATTTTCATCGCCTGGGAGCTACCAAGAGGTGCCACTTTTTCGGAGATCGAACCCTTCGAAGCACTGGCCACAAAGTTCTGTACGCTGTGGTACTCCAATGACATGAACAAGCAGTGGCAGTCCAATGCCATATTCCATGCTTATTACAAACAATTGAAGAATGAAATCCAGTCTACACCGCGCCTCACACCAAACACACTTCATAGGTTTAGAGATTTGATCAAATTTAGCATGGAACACCACTTCACCTATATCACAATGCACACTGATGAGCACAAACAAAAAATCTAGTCGTACTACAAGTTGACAGAAGAATACTTGGATCAAATTACCAAGGAATGGTCGGCGGACCTCCTTGTTCCAGTGCACCCCACAAAAATATATGATGTGGAAAGCCCTGAAGCTATACTGGATACACCTAGAGCGAGAAAGACTAAGAAGGATGATGAAGTTCAAGATATCCATAGCACATCCACGAAGACTACTTCGATCTCACCTGCACAGGGAGGTGATGGCGAAGAACTAGGTGGCACAAAGGTTGAGAAAAACAAAGGCGAGGTTACTCTGCCTAGAGAGGAGGAGGATCCCTCTAAGAAAAGGAAGGTCACCCCAGCAAAGCCCTCATCCTGAAAGAAAACTAAGGCCACCCAGACTACGTTTAAGACTGCCCTCACACATGACAACGTCAACTTCTTGATAGCTGCGCTGAATGATGCCTCACTAGAGATCACAGAAAGGAAAGAAGCAAAGAAGGAAGAGATATTCAGCCGACTCACGGGTGAACTTCAAGAAGTGCAGCAGGCACTTCAGTCCATCTGAGCTCTTTCTACTACGCCCTTGATGACAGGAACATCAGGAACATATGATGAGCCCACCCAATTATGCCAGATCACCGAGAAAGTTGAAGCTCGCCTTCGACAAGCTCAAGAAGAGACAACGCAAGCCACCCATGCTTTGTGACAAGTAAAAAGTGCACTTATAGTACAACAGAGGAAGGTATAACATGACCAACTTTCCTTACAAGAGAAGTGGGAGGAGGAGAAAGCACAGTTAGAGCAGAGAAAGGACCAATTGCTAGCAGAGCAACTTGACGTACAGGAATGATTTCACAAAGCACTTCGCTCTATGACGGTCATTGAAGTGAAAATTGAAGAACGTGTCCCACAACAAGTGTCACAACGTGAAGAAGTAATCCAACAACTTCAGCAGTGCATCGCAGATCTGGAACTTCATATCATGCCCAAGACTCCCGAAGAAGTTAGAGATCTAAGGGAGGCAACTTCCCATAGCGCAGTTGACAGATTAAAAAACTTGGCTTTGGAATGTAAGCAGTTGAGTGCTATAAGCACCCAAAATTATGAGAACCTCACAAAGAGACCATAATTGCAGACATTAGAGGCGCATCTCCAAGAAGCAAAGCAACATCCATATATGCTACAGGCGCAGCTGAAGGCCTTGACCCCAATTGAAAGAATGAAGCGATTTCCAGAAAAATGCATCGTCCAACAACAGGTACACATGCTGCAAAGTAAAGTGATGGAAGTCTCTCAACGACTTCAACCACTCCAAGAGAAAGCATGCCAACTATTCACTGAAGTTGAGAGGTAGGAAACCAAGCTTGAACAGGTTGTCATCACCGCAAAACAACGCATGGAAGGACCATTAAAAGACGCAGTGATCTAGGAGTTCACTAAGCAAGAGGTTGTCGCACTACATCAGGTCGAAGTAGCTCGGGCCAAGCTCGAGTCATTCAAAGCGGAGTTGATCAAACCAGAGTGACTCGGGACGAGTCACAAGTGAGTGTTGGGGGCCCGTTGGCCCTTGACCAAGTTTTGAGGAACACTTGGTGATATTGGACCATTTTTGGACTTCGACAACCTGTCAAAGATGGAGCGCCAGGCGAAGCAGAGATCACGGGATCTCGACCCACTTTTGGGGCCCTTTTAGGGTTTTGGGTTAATGTAATGGGAAAGTGATGTCGGCCCATGGGTTTACCCATGTTTAGGCCTATTTTGTAAAGTATAAATAAGTAGCTAAGAAATGTAAGAGAGGGAGAAGATAAGCTAAGTGCTAGTAAAGGCTTTGTGTATATTGTGTGACCGACTTGTAGAGCTGAGTGCAAGTGCTATAAGTGTTGAGTGCACGGATTTTAAGAAGGCTCTATGCTATATCTACTCGGGGAAGGAGGATCTGGCGAGGTGCACACAGATCTCCTGTCCTATGCAAAGTACAAGTGTGAGCTCTATGCTGTAACCCGATTGACCAAAGATAATAAAGAAGAAAGAATACTTTGTGGACGTAGCCCCAGGGTGGGGGTGAACCACAGTAACTCTGTGTGTTATGCTTGGTGCTTCGACCTAATGTGTTGGTTTCTTTCCATGTGTTATGATTTGATATGATTATGCTATGTTCTTTGCTATGATACTCTTAGATAGATATACTTTGCTTTGTGCTTCTTAGATGTATGGGTGTAGATCTGACATATATGAAAGTGATGAGTGCTAAACCTATTTTGTTGTTGCTAAGTTCTAACTTAACCTAGATCTAAGTGAATGTTGCGGTGCTCTGTGCCATCTGTGGAGTTCCCTGAGGGTTAAATACTGATGAACGATCTTTGCTAAAGTACTTTCTAAGAGTAATAATCACATATCTGTGTCCCAGCTAAGGTTGTAGACAACTGAGTCTTGCAACCACCCCTGCCTCTACCTTGGGTGAGACTTCATCTGCTTCGTAGGTGTTGCCAAAAGGGCTGGTAGTTAGGGTTTTTTTGGTGCGCTATTGAGGCGTTGAACCCTGGGTATGCCCCTGTGCCAACACAAACCAAAATCAACCTAAAAAGATATTGTTTAGGGGCTCTGCCCCCTTGTGAGCCCCCCACTGCACTCGATGCAACATGACAATGCATAGAATTAATCGTGCAAAGAATATAACACATACCCAACATCTACCCCATATTTATGTCTCCCCAACAAGGCAATAATGTAAGATCTGTATAGGACTACATGGCTCACATTAAGATCTCCTTGTATGAAATTTATGTTGCCACCCTATGACCCAAAACCAAACTTAATACTCATTTCTTTGAGATCAAACCCTCTATCCTTAGATATCCATTGTCACTAGACCATATCCTTGGGTGAAGGAGGTTCTTAGTTATCAAAAACATAATTGAGAAGTGGTGCTTTGGTTGGGGTTTCAAATCAACATGCAAATTCAAATAGGGAAGAGGTGGAGGATGTTTCTAGGGATAGAAAAGAGAAGGTTCATGCGGTGAAGATGAAAAAAGGAAACACAAAGATCGTATTGAATGAGGATATATATTTGGATCATATCCTCCATTATCAAGAATTGGATTTGGTAGGGAAGTTTATTAAAGACATATATTGGAGAATGCAGTGAGCCATTACATTCAAATATCTTGAAGGCCAATGTTGGAGTATACATAAACTCTTCACTTATATGAATAAGGTTGGATACTATTTATTTTATTTTATTTTATTTTTTTATTTTTATCTCGGAAGGATGTGGAGGCTCTCTGTGAACACAACTAGTTCTAGAGTAATTCATATCTAACCCTAAAGGAGAAGTCTCCTTATTTTGATTCCCTCCAAGAAAAGAGCAATGCACAATCCATTTATGTAAAGCTTCTATCTCTACCCATTGAACTATGGAAGTAAAATAATTTTGTTCTTATTGGAAACAAATTAGGGAGGTACTTTGGAATATATGAGAGAACACAAGCTTATACCTACAAGTTGGTGGAAAGAGTTTGTATAGAGATGGATATAAGAGAGAGTCTTCCAACTTCAATGGAGATAGTTATGGTTAGTGGTCGATCAACCAAATCCTCTACTATTAAATTATACACTTTTGGTGCACAACATGTAGGAAACATGGTCATATCAAAAGAGATTGCCCCACTAGTATTTTAGAAGGTTATTGAAAAGTGCACATTGAAAGGTGTAATGTATATTTCCTTTGAGGATGTTCATATCAACATAAATGAGAATCTTGGAATGAAGAAAGTCTAGAGGTTATTTGGGGAGCAAAAAAAAAATCATGTAATGATGCTTACCAAACTTGATGGAATAGCTCAAGTGGTTGAGTGCTTTGAGCTTCGTGGAGGAGGTCTTGGGGTCAATCCCCTAGGTTGGTTTCCTTTTTTTTGTGCCTCACAATGTCCCTACTGGGTTAGGTGCAATAATCATCACCGACTAGCTTACACTAGGTACCATTTGTGAAATGTGGATAACTATCTAGGGTTTTCCCTGTGAGGTTTTCCTTGAAAAAGAAATGTAATTAAACTTACTAGAGGTATACATAGAGAATCCATGAAGAGTCCCATAAAATTGACCCAAATAAACAATTTTTTATGGTTTTTCCTAAACATTCCTTTTACAGAGAGGTTGGAAACCTTGAGAAGGTGTCTTCACTTTAGGTCAGATCCTTAAGAAGTCGAGGGGTCTTATACCTACTTGGAATAAGAAATGTAGACTAGTTTCTTCATATTTACTACAATCTACCAAAAGAAAAAAAAATTCCACTCTTTAGATATGGATAAGTCTTTCTCCATTCTAAATGTATATGGCCCATATGTTAACAAGGAGGATTACTGGGAAAATATCCTAAACCATGACTGTGTTAAAATAGAGGAAGTATCTATCATTGAAGGGGACCTAGAATTTACCCTAAAGAGATGTGAAGTATTGGGGGAATCAAGTAGGCTATAAAATATAGTTGATTTTCTAGTGCATACATTGGAGGAAAGTAAATCAAGTGTTGTGGAACCCTTTAATATCACTCCAACATATAGGAACAAAAAACTAGGGGATGATGATATATCCGAAAAAATAGATATATTTATTATAGCAAAGAGTATTTTGGTGGAAGTTGATAAGATTAGGTCTTAGGTTGGTAGTGTGACTTGCTTAGATCATTTCCTTATCTTTTTACAACTAGAGAAAACTGATCAAAATTTTCCAAGCCCATTCAAATTCAATTCATATTGGTTACAAAAGGAAGAATATCAGATCCTAATTAAGAGGAATGGGTTCCTTATAACCCATTTGTTGAGGGATCAATAATGGATCATTTCAATGAGAAATTAAAAAGGGTTAAAATATGACCATGGAGTGAGAAAACATAACTATAGGAATTTTCAACTATACATTTGGACATAGAAGAACATATTTCTTAGATACATGAGGCAAATGAGAATGGGATCCTTAATGAAGATGATTAACCAATTCTTAAGATATTGGGAGCTCTCTTGTATTGGGAATATGCTTAATGAAGACAAAAGAGTAGGGCTACTTAGCTAGCTCAAGAGGAAACAAACACAGTTGTTTTCTAATTATGCTAATATGAGAAAAAAATAAAACACTATATGGGATGTTCATGCATTGGATGCCTTCTAGAGTTTCAAGCTTTAAGGAAGTGGTAGATGTGGTGGTGTCTCATTTTGTAAATACTTTTAAGTAACATCCAAGGGAAAATATGCATCATCATAAATCTCTCATCATTCTTCCCAAGGTTTGTTAATGATGATCACGATGATTTTTTGATGGATGAAGTGACAAAAGAGGAGTTGAAAGATGTTTTTCATTTTTTTAGAAAGATAAAAGTATGTCCTTTGATGGATGACCCATACAATGTTATTTGGTATTTTATGATCTCTTGGAGGAGGATGTTCTAGGGGTGGTAGAAGAATCCAAGGTTTTTGGGAAATTCATAAGGGAAATCAATACTACATTTCTGACTTTGATTCCAAAAAATGACGCTTTTGACTCCTTTTAGGATTTTAGGCCCATCTCACCATGTAATTCCATGATTTACAAAAATATCTCCAACATAATAGCTACAAGGTTGAAACCCATACTATCAAAGGCTATTTCCATGGAATAGATTATTTTTTTGAGTGGTAGAAAAATTCATTATTTTTGTAGGGTGGCCCAAGAAGTTTTACATAATATTAAAACAAGGAAGTACCATATTTTTTCATCAAACTTGAATTGTCCAAAGCATAATATAGGGTGTGATAGTTGTATATAGAGATCATGTTTATCCATGTTGATCTGAATTATTGTTATGGGATTTTCCACTCACAGGGATCTCACTAAGCAAATCAGTAAGATCTCCCTAGGACTAGCCTAGCAATCCTATACTGTTAGGATATTTAGACACTTAGGAGATAGTTAAGATCTACTTGGTCTAATGTGTCGTTAGGTAAAAGAGTGTTTGTTATGAGGAAAATCTCTCTATGGCTAGGGGTAAACCACAAGAGATAGAAATGAGTGCAAAAATCAACTCTAATCTCAAGTACGCTATATAAGAAAATATGCTAACAAGACAAGATAAGAGGCCTACCTTGTCGAGACATTTGATGAAGTCAATCGTTCAACACTTGACTCAAAGCAATATACCTGCAACTATTCCTCAACAACCAAGCAACACAAGCATATGGCGATAATATATGATGTTATCACATTTAATAGAATAATCCATCATCATTCATAACAAATACGCCCATGGAATAATAATTCAAATATTTGCAAGATATTAATTGGACGAGAAAAGAGTATTTCTATTAAGATATAATCAACATAAGTGAATGCTTTATAGACTTCCATGTTGGCACGGTTCAGAACTGAGAAACTAAGTTCCTTCCAGTTGGGCCTCCACCACTTCAATCCTCCACCAAAGGAAAGCTCATATAGGCGAGACAATGAAGTTCTCAATCGGTAAAGGAAGAGCTTGGGGGATGAACAATGTGTTCGGACTTAAAGGACAAAGGGATGCAGACTCAATGTGAAGTGAATAATTTCTCTAGAGTAACTTTGCTCTCAAAGTTGAATTCTTTCTCTCTTTTTCCATAGCTCGGATTTGGCCCATTTATAGCCTTCAAATGGAACTAAAGGGCCAAGTCAGAACGTTTCCAATATATGGAAGGCCAAGGATCATTGCTCACATGACGTGACATGGAAACCCAACACCATTTTTCAATTTTGGGCACATTTCTTGATGTACGTGGGCTGTAGTGGTTCAACCTGCGTATACACATGTTGTATAGTAGGCAAGGCACATATATGTGGAAAACTATTGTCTTTAGCTCTGGGATTTGCAAAAAGGGACTTCAAGTCTGCATAGGGAAATGGAAAAAGTCCTTCTGTGCAAGATTGCGTGGGGTGAGGCAAATCTTGCTATAAAATTCAACACTCCAAAGCCTCAACTTGAGGAAGCTAAATAAATTTAAGAAACCTTGAAGAGACAATTTACTAAAAAGGAAGAATCTTGCCACATGTTGGAATTGGAAGTCATCAACCTCAAAAGGATTCAGTTAGAAAACAAGGAAGAAGTCAAAATAATGAAGAATGAAGTTGTTGATCTAACAAAAGAAATAGAAGAGTTGAAGACATATGAAAAAACTAATAAATGTATATAAGTCTTGGATGAGACAGAATAAATAATCATCAGTTTAAAGACTCATCTTGTAAACATACACCAACCTGATAGAATGAAATTTCATTCAATCCATTATATATATATATATATATATATATATCCACCAAGACGCTTTCTTCCCTTCATATCCTTTACTTATATAGTCCACCAAAGGGTGCCACTTTGAAACAATGTGTCCTTTTGGAATGAAACATTGCACCCATTCATTTAATTAACACAAATGGTAACCTTTATTAATTGATTTCCGTACACCAATTTAGACAACAATTTTCATATAAATATTCTAGAGTGATGGAAACGAATTTTAAAATTCTACGACATGGGTTTTTTGTATAACATGCCAAATTAGTCGAAGCATGTCACATTTCCCCATAAAGTGTGAGAGGTGGCCAATACTGGCGGTTCTTTCAAGGAAAATTGCCCAGATTTTCCTTTCATTGTCGGATGCCAGATCGACTTCAGTACATATTACCTTTTCATGAATGTCTAAATCAACTTCCACATATCTCCATCGTTGGTGATTATTTAAACCCAAATTGTAAACATTTTACTTGATGGTTATATTAAAATCGGTTCCCTCTTAGTTGCTAGTCACTGCAGATTTGAATTGGTCTCACACTTTTTCGTATTTGCTTCCTCATTCGACCGACAAACATATTTTTGGTTGACTCAACTAGGAGAAATTTCGACTTGAGTATTTCAATTCTAGTTGATCCATCTTGCTTCAACCTCAACCCGACTTGTATTTAAGTTTTCTTCGACTTCAACCTTTAGGCTACTTCTTTCTTGGAATGACTTGACTTGGAAGAAAACCGACTTGAGACATTTGACTTAGGTCGTCTCGAATTACTTTGGCTGACTTGTATTTCTCGACTTAATTTTCCTTCAAATTTGACCTTCAGTTGGTCGAATTGTCTTTGACTCATTTTGTAGTTGATCGAATTCCATATAGTCGACCTTATTGTTGTTTAAATCAAAACAACTTGTCACTCGATGGTGTCAATGCTTCCTCACCAAACATCCACCATTGACATTTTGTCTCATATCTGGACTCTTCTTCAATTGAGATTTTCTGAATCACTTTTAATGAACCATGTCTTATTAACTTATTTATTTGTGATTTGTATGTATCCATATTGGATTATCCATTTAACCTTTTTATCTGGACAATTTCTTCACAGTTTCTTCTTTTTTGCATGGATGTTAATGACACAATATCAACATTATACAATATATGATGAGTTTATCAATCTCATGCAATATATTAGTCAATATTATCTTTCTATTGATATTCAAGTCACCTTCATAACATTATGTCCAATATTGAAAATGTTTGACATTCAAGTCACCTTCATAACAATATGTCCAATATTGACAATTCTTTTGAAACCAATCAATCAATGATACTTCACCTATTTATCAAGGTTGACATCAATGAGAGCCAAATTCTCAACACTTTATACCACTTTTAACCATA
>SNQJ01S0028605.1:9383-47311 GCA_010110895.2 Picea sitchensis | reverse complement strand
AATCCAAATTATTTTTAAGTCAAACCAAAATCTAAAATTTTGCAGCTAAAAGACTTAACAATGAGTTGAGGAAACTATCAATAGCCATGCTATCCACTGTAAAACCCAACCAAAATGATGGTGCTATTTTGGGAGTTAACAGATGCAAATTCGACTTCTGGACCATAAAATGAACTTGTTGGCTTGAAAAATTGCAAGAATCGACCTCTCGATGCTGGAAGAGCCTCAACCCCGGGTGCATGAAGCGAAGGGTCCTTATCCTCCTTAGTCTCTTTCATGAATAGTTGGTTTCTTAGTAAGTTGGTTTACGTTGAAGGACGAGGTTTTTGTGCTAAGCCTCAAAATGGTCTAGCTAGGAAATTATACATAAGAGTTTTTTGTTGTATTCAATGTCCTAGGAGTAGCTATTGTCAGTCCTTTAGATTCAAGAGACAGATCTTTCATAAAACTTCAGACAATTTACTGCACTATTGTTGGTTTGGTTTCTCTAGTGGTAGGCCAACAACAAGATTTTTGTTATATTTTCCAATGGAAATATAAATAGATCGAGATTACTAACAAAAAAAACATTAAAAGAAGCATGGAAAAATGATTAAAAACACTGTTGAAAAAAAATAGAAAAAGTTGAAAATAGATTAAAAAGATAAGCATTTAAAAAAATAATGTGGATACATTATGGATAAGATGATTTAACATATCAAAAAACAACCTAAAAAAGGAGGGGGCATGCTACCGATAGCCCAACTTTTCAAAATGAGGTAAAAAATGTGACCCCCCAAAAAACAAGAACTCTATAGAGTTCTTGTTAAGTTGGTAACTATGTTTAGTGAGGTTGAAATCTTAAATGTTGGGATGACCTTTTGATCAACATCATAGTGACCTTATGAACTTTTGAGGGCTAACCTTCTCAATGTTGGGGAAACCTTCTCAACACATGAGAGAACCTTTTGAATGTCGAACATAACCTTCAAAAAACATAGGGTTGACTTATAAATGGTATAATCAAGTTTGAGTAGCGAAGCAAAAAGAGCGTAAACAATTATTGTTACAAAATGGGATTATTTTGCCTATCAAGTCACGCTATTGAATTTTGAAAACCCATCAAAAATGTTCTCTTACATTTTTGTAAAGGCCTTTCACAAATTCATTTATAGTTTTTTTGGTTCCCTATGTAGATGATTGGATTGTCTAGACTTCATACCTTGTTCTAAAATCACTCTATTCAACTATGCTTCAAAAATGTCAACAAAAATCAATTTATGCATCTACGAATGATGCTTCCAAAATACTACTATATATTAAGGATGTAAATAGTTTAATGAGTATGCATTTGGTGTTTTGATTATATTACACTTGAAAAACTCATGGAAATATAAGTGAACAAACAAAAAATAATAAATATATTTTGAGAAATGTGCATTACATTTAATAAAAATATTCTTTCCATCATAATAAGTATTGCAAAATATATATTACTACAGTGCGAACTGAGTGATTGTAAATATATTTTGAGAAATATGCATTACATTTAATAAATAATTATTTCCATCATAATATGTAATGCAAAATATATATTACATGTCAATTACTACGATGTAGAGTGAGTGTCTGTCGAACAAAAAACCTTAGTTTTGAATCGGATTTGTGCGACACTCGGCTTGGCAGGGGCCATGGATGGGCACTTGGGGGGCTGAACCCCCCATATTTCAAGAATGCTCTCCTCAACTCCGACTGAAATATGAATACAGTCACCCGAGGAAATACAAAGGGATCTGCAACTCATACACAAGGGGATTCACGAACAATATCAGGGAATGATACCCAGATGGTGAAACCTTCTCAGACAAGAGAAGAAACTCCTAAATGGAAACCAACCAATGTATACCCAAAGAAACAAAGATGTCCATGTATGAAATTCGCTTGAAGAGGGTGGGAAATTATATTCAATACATGCGATATCGTGGTCATTGGGAAATTCCTTGGACTTTGGCCTATAGAGAGGGATCGCATTGCTTGGATCAACTCACACTGTAAACCCCAATATAAGTATGAACTTAAGCTAGGTTCTAAACGATTTTTTACAACCATTTTCCATAACCATAAAGATTGTGAGAGGATTTTTGAAAATGGACCATATTTCTTTTTCTCTGTTGAACTGCATCTACGCTTTTGGATAGAGAAATTTAACCCAGACAAGGAGGATATTTCTTATGCCATGGTTTGGGTTAGATTATATTCGTTGTCATAGGAATAGTAGGAGGAATTAATCCTCGCATGTATTGGGAATACCCTCAGAACGTATGTTAAATCAACAGAAGCCACTAAGAAAGGATGATATACTTTCTATGCAAGGAATTTCATATACATGAATGTCTCTGTGCCTATTCCTGAATCCACTTGTCTCACTTATCATGATTCAAATTAGATTGAGACCATTGATTATGAGTACATTATTTTCTATTGCTAGCAATTCCGTGAGCATGACCACATTTTTCGAGACTTCCCTCTCCTCAATCTACCCAAGCTCCCTAAAGTTGATCCCGAGAAAGATGAGGAAGGGTTCACCAAGATCGCCACTCGTAGACAGTCTGGGTGAAAAGTAATTCCTTCGGGCGCGTCCAAATCAATTGCTACCAAAACCAACTACGATATCTTACGAAATATTCAAGAGAATCCAAATCAAGAGTAGTCGTCACATCCATCTACCAATGGGTCAAAATCTTGTAAGTCGATTGATTCTCCCTCCAACCTCGAGGACCCTAAGCGGCTAAAAACATTGGACTCACCACTAGATATGACATCCTTGGAAGATGTCATAATGCAACAAGAACAAGAATATTAATCTAACCTAGAACCAAATGACATGGAGCTAGAAGGAATTGACTTATAGGGTATTGTAGAGCCTTGCAAGTGTTAGGACATCAATTCCATTCCCTTGGAACACATGCAGAGGATTCAACAAGCCCTCTGCGAGAAGATAAAAGGACCCATTGGACAAAACCCTCAATAAGGGACCTCTTCAACCATGGGAGTCCAAAACAATAAGCCAAAGGCACCTAAGAAAAATACTAAGGATGACATGCACAAGGGCATAAAATACAATCCACGGTTGCTTCAGGTAATAGACGACATATTGGTGAATTCATGTCAAAATGTGTTGATCACAGATTCTTTCCAACCCTCTCTAACCTCAAGTTTTCAATGAAAGTTCTCTCATGGAATATTCGCAACATCAATGGCAAGAGAAAACAAAGGATCTTGCATAACAAGGTAATTTTTGAATCCCTTGATATCCTTCTCCTTCAAGAAACAAAATGTTCTAGTTCTTCCTTGGACAATATTGTCCAGAAAATATGGAAAACAAGAAAAAAAAATTCCCTTGATGCCAAGGGAGCTACAGGAGGTATTGTCGTCTTATGGAACCTTGTGATGGTTGCTTTGGATAATTTGTTTTCCACTCCTAGAACTATCTCGGCTCAGTTCAGGCTAATAGGGTCATAAACTTATGTCTTTGTCACTAATGTTTACGGTCATGATTAGCTTTAGGAGAAAACATATTTCCTCAATTCTCTACAGAATATTTATGATATTATTAGATCTCAAGCAAGATAGTGTTGCCTTCAACTCCTTCATGCAAGATCTTACACTGGTTGATATAAATACCATAAGTGGTCTTTTTACAAAAGAGGATGTTTGGTTGATATGGAACAATAGAAGAGGAGGCAATAAACATATCTCTTGTAGATTAGACAGACTCTTGGTCTCAGAGTTCCTCATGCTCCCAAGACTCCGAATGGAGGCTAACATTCTTTCTACAACTAGCTCAGATCACTCGCCCATTTTCCTTGATATAGATGTTCAAGGCACTCCTTGTAAGTGGTCCTTTAGGCTTGAAAAATTATGGCTCATGCATCCAGACTTCCAGCTGATCATACAAAAATGGTGGTTGGAAGTTGACATAGCCCAAGGCACCCTAATGTATCACTTCCAACAACGCCTCAAATCCCCAAAGCTCCATCTTAAATCCCATAATAAGCATATTTTTGGCAATATCTTTTAGGACAAAAATCACTCGGAATCTCAAATGGAAGAGTTGCAACAAAAATCCATCTCCCAAGGTTGGAATGAGGAATTCATCAACCAAGAGGAAGAAATAGCCAGAAAAGTAGAGGAACGACGCTCTCAGGAGGAAATTCTCTAGAGACAGAAATCCAAAATATAATGGCTCAAGGAGGGGGGATCGCAACACCAAATTCTTCCACCACTCCATGGTTCAAATACGTCATGCCAATCATATCACCCATCTCAATTCGACCCAAGGCAATAAAATCATAGCCCATCATTATATTGAATAAAAAATTATTTCATTTTTCAGTATTCTGTTATCTGAACCTCAATTAGATTCCTCAGAAGCCATCCTTCCAATTACTCAACACATCTTAAAGTTGGTTACCGATGAACACAATGATTTTTTGATGCACCTCATATCCTTATCTGAAGTGGAAGATGTTATTATGAGCCTTTCCCCTATAAAGTCCCCCCGGACGTAATGGATTTACCTCATTTTGTTTCACCATTGTTGGCCTATTGTCAAAATGGATGTATGGGCTCTTGTCTCTGAGTCCCAAAGAATTTCCAGAATCCTCCCTAATTTAAACACCACCTTCATTACCATCATCCCTAAAGAATCTCAGGCAACAATCCTTCTAAATTTCGTCCCATCACTCTTTGTAATTTTATCTATAAGATTATTACCAAAGTTCTTGTTTCCTGCTTAAAACCTCCAATGCCTCTATTGGTGGGACCAAAACAATCTGGGTATGCATAAGGAAGACAAATTCTTGATAGCATCATCCTAGCCAATTAGGTGGTCCACTCTCTGAAAACCACTAGAACCCTGGGAATGCTCATTAAATTGGACATGTCCAAATCCTTTGACAAGTTAAGTTGGAAGTACATAAAATACATTATGTTGGCTTTCAGATTCCACATCTCCTTGGTCAATTGGATTATGTAGCTCATCTCTTCTTCTTTTTTCTCCATTCTGATTAATGGCTCCCCCTCTCCCCCCTTTCAACCATCACAAGGCATCCTCCAATGTGAATCTCTCTCCCATTTTCTTTTTATTCTTATGGTTGAAGGCCTTGGACGAAGCATCAAAGATGACATTCTTTCCCAGCGTCTTCAGGGTCTTTTCCTGCACAATTCTTCCTCCCCCCTATCCCACATCCATTTTTTTTATGACACGGTATTAATGGGAGTTCCTTCTGCCAAGGAGGCTAGAGATTTAAAAAAAAATATGGATTATTTTATGGAATCTTTCAACACTTCCATAAATAATCTCAAATCCCATATTTTTTTTCTTCAATACACCCCTACATGTTTGATTACATATCTCCCACATCCTAGGATTTGCTAGGAGCTCCCTTCTGTCCAAATACCTGGGAGCCCTTCTCTTAGTTTCTGCTACTTGCAGTGTCTCTTGGGGGGATCTCTTGTCTCACCTTTAGAAAAATTTGGCTATCTCATTCTTATGAAATCAGTCCTTCAAGCCATACCTTTGTATCTCTTTTCAGTTCTGGCTTCTCCCGAGCGCATTATTAAAGCTATCTGGACTCTTCATTGAAATTTCCTATGGAAAGGTACTAACTGTATCATAAAATAGGCATCACTTTCTTGGGACACTCTATGTACCCTGAAGCTCAAAGGGGGGCTTGGTCTCAGAGATCTGTACATTCTCAATGACATCCTTGGGGAAAAGACATGGTGGATATGGTTGCAAAATAAGGGGGAGATTTGGATCTCCCTATGGAAGAACAAATATGCCTCCAATATCTTCTCTCGTGACCTTATCAAAATGCAAACAACTCAGAATGGCTCCATCATTTGGAACACAACATGGTCGAATAAATCCCTTATCCAAAACCATTGTTTCTGAGAAATTAGAGACGAGAAATATACTCTCTTTTGGGAATACTCCTGGTAGCAACTTCCCAAGCTTCAAGACAATATAAACCTCCTACCTCTCAAAGAAAGCATGATTATTTCCCATGGCAGCATAACTCATCTCTACTAGCAGCAAGATGGGGATTCAAATGAATGGGTTATTGGTTCTCCAATCTTGATCACATTCCTCTTTATCACAAACCTTCTTTGCATATGTTGGAAGCTGAGCTTCTTCTCTGAAAAACCAAAACCTCCATGTTGCTACCAGATAAACTTTGATGGGGTTATCAAGTTGTTGGATACTTTAGTGTTAAATAATCTTACTTAGTAAAATCCCATCATGCCTCTCTCTTGACCGATGGTATTTGGAGCAAAATATGGGGGTCTAATTTATGGCCTAAAGTAGCTACCTTTTTATGGTTCGTTGCTCATGGGAAAATACTAATGTAGGACCAACTCATGTGTCATGAATTCTGAGGACCAAGACTATGTGTCATATTTTCTAAGGACAACGAATCCATGGAGCGTCTTTTGAACACCTACATCTCCATCCAAGCCCTTTGGGATCAAGGGGAAATCTCCTTCAGATAAATTAATCGAACAATGGATTCCGTTTAGATTACTATGTCTTAATGGAGAAGTTGGGGATTTAAATTTCCCCTTCTGAATCAGATCTGGTAGCTTTTCCCATGATTCCTCTTATGGGATACATAGAAGGAACATAATAGACGTATTTTCAAAAATGAGTACCTTCAACTCTCCACTGTCAGGACAAGAATTGAGCAAGATATTTGAGAGACCGTGCTCACAATAAAATGGCATGAGGAAGATCTTGAATATGATGAATGGGAGCGAGTATTCCTACTCAATTGGCTTACCCCCTCTTCTATCCCCACCCTTGCTCCCTTGCCCCCTTTACCCAGAAAAAAAAAAATTCCCTCCTCTCCTTGCTCTTGGTCCCCTCCACCATCTTGCTTCATCAAACTCCTTGCTCTTGGTCCCCTCCACCATCTTGCTTCATCAAATTAAATTTTGATGGGGCTTCCAAAGGAAAACCAGGCCTTATAGGTTGTTGTGGAGATTTCAAAGATGACACAGGTTGTATTATGTGTATCTTCACTAGCTTTATTGGCACCAACACTAATACTGCAACAGAAATTTGGGGCCTACTTCAAGACCTGAAAAATGCTCATGCTAACTAGTTCTGTAAACTCATCGTGGAAGGTGATTCATTGCTAACCATTAACCTCCTCGCTCGTCTTCATAATGGATCCTTGTCGAGTAATTTCTCTGACAACTAGTGTCTTGAGTCTCTTTTGGATTTTCTTCCTCATGCCATTCATAAGACAAGTGCCTTAGTTCCTTCACATGACAAAAGAGAAGCCAATAAGCTTGTGGGTCGTCTGGACAATGGAGGAGTCTCCAATCCCTCTTCCCCTTTTGACCAAAGTTGGGATGAACTTTTAGATGAATACTTACATCAACGTTTCAATTCTATATCTCTTCTTGATCATAATCACCCATATGGTTGACACATGGCTCTGGCAGCCATGACAAGGTGGCAGATGGTGGGAATGATGGGAGTTATAGCTCAACATGGGAGGTCTTGTCTAATTTTTTTCCTTCCATCACTTCCCAGGTTCATGCACTCTAGACAAACTCTTCACTCTTGTTGTGGATGGGAGCTCTTTGGAACATGATGTGCAAAGGACTACGCAAGTTGAGGGGAAGTAAAACTCATAGGATCCTCCACTAGATGATCATTATGAACTCTTCAATGGATATTGATGATGTGAATGGATCTATCTCAGTGGATATTATGTTTGTGCATGGGAGGATGCTTCAAAATTTTGGTGAGTGTTCATCTGTATTTATTCGTGTTGCTCTTGTTGCTCATTCTTGTTCGAAGCTTGGAGGTCTGCAATAGTGGAATTTCATGGCTTGGTGAGTTTGCGGTGGTGGGTTCCTGCAGTTGGGGATTTGAGCCCTCATGGAGTCCAGGAAAACGAAGGTGGGGTCAGAGGCTAAGCATAAAATCAAAGTCATCCTTGTTGCCAAGGAAGCGACTGAGAATTATTATTATGAAGTTGATTAAGCAGTCACAGATTCTATGGAAATTCTGGAAGAGGAGGTTCTCTTTGTCCGAACCCATACCAATGATAAATATGTGGATAGGAAAGTGGGGAATGTCATCCCCAACCTAGGTTGCACCAGGAATAGATATTCAAAATTCCACAGGATTGTGGAGCTTTATTGGCACATTAAAACTTTGGTGGCATAAAGCATGAAACCGCAGGAGGGAGAATTCAATAAGCTTACTCAAAAAATGGATGTGATGGAGAGCCATAATAGTATTCTAATCATGATGACCTCTTGGTTGGTGAAAAAACATGGAGGCGTATTTTAGATAGCAGGTGACAAGGGAGCATCATCGAATGTTAGGACACCTCATCCTCAACCTCAATAGGATTTGGCCCAGCCCAAGGGGCACCCCAAGTTCATGTTATCGATGAATGAAAATCAAGATGTGGTTTTCAGTCTTTCCTGTATAGGTCTGTTAGATTTTATAGTACTTTTTTGCAGTCATGGTCTCTATGTATTAGACTTGTCAGAGGATAGATACTTACTTAAACACATTATTCCATGGTTTATTTACAGTTGGCATGGTTTCCCAGAGGGCAGACCAGCAGACTTATTTACTTTTGATGGACATTTGGATGATCTTCTAGCCATGTTGTTATCTCTGTACATTTTGTTTATATATAAATAAAAAATCGGACCCCTTCTTACAAAAAAAAATATGTAATGCAAAATTGTGATTCCTGGGAAAAACCTCTCATAGGAAATAAAAGGATTCCTCTCTCACGAAATTATGGGAAATAACTATTGTTCAAATACAATGAGTACCACCTAATGCAATGGTGAGAAATAATGTCACGTATTGCCATTTTCTAGAAATAAATAAAATTTGAAAATGGAGTCGAGGTTACAACTTTCCAAACACTTGATTTTTAAATGGTCATGTGAACCTAAAAATATATTTTTACCTTAAAAACATCACCAACAATTCCAATACAAAATTTCAAAATCATTCATAAATTGGTCATTATAAAATGTTTAGATCTTGTTACGTAGAAACTTAGGTCACAAAGCCTCCATACCCTAAACGAGTAGGTATAATACACACTATATCCCTACAATCATTTGGGTTCAATTTTTTTCTCTCTCCACCGACAAGGATTGAGGTTGAAGTAAAACATATCATAGGTGTGGGAGGCATGGGAGATGATCATCCATCGAATACCCACGATACCTGGCCACACCAAGCTATTAATAAATAAAAAGAGAAGAAGAATTTGGGCAACATTTTCTATTCGACTGTTCAACTCTATTGGATGCAATCATATTCTATATACAATTTGGTCTATTATTGTATAAGTCAAAATGCTATGTAACCGGGTAAAATTCTGTTGAATTTGGGATTTAATGACATGCAATATATTAAATTTCGATTATGTTGATTGAAACTCCATTATTTGAAGAGAACGTGGTGATATTGCTCATTTCTAGTGCAAGAAAATAAGTACTTTGATATTGATCAATTCAAAAACAACTACACAACTATTCTAACCTACAAACTGAGCGAACACTACAAACCAGATACACCTACACACAAATAAAAACGATGCAACTCCAAACTTAGTCTCACACACACACATACAAATACATACATACATACATATCAACCATGCAATATAGCAGGAGGCGATCATGATGTTGAGGACCATACGAAATTATGATAATTATGAAGACCACATGAAGAGGTGGTGAAAATTGTGCCTTGTAATGTAAAAGTGTGCATGGTGTTGGCAAGTGTTGGGTCAAATAATTGCTATCAATAAACCCCTTTTCCCTGTCAATCCAGGTTCGTAAACGGATGAGTTGTAGGCACGATATGTGAAGGCAAAAAGATGGAAGTCTTAACTACTCTAATTCTTCTATATTTTCCAAGAGACAAACAAACCATGCAACAAACCAATCATTCATGGAAATGTTATCAAGCAATATTTAACTATGTCCACAAATTGAATACCAAACATGAGCAGAAATAAATTAATGTACATGTCATGCATATATTTGATCTATGCATGACCATACTCTCTGTTATGTTCTCATCTTGATCTTTCAATTTTTTAGAGGTTAAAGGTTCACACAAATTCTTAAATGCACTGACAGAAAGTTTGAAAACAAAGACTAGCAATGAATTCCTTTTGTCAAACTTCCTTTTAAGATCCAAGTTATAGTCTTCCACTTCCCGAGATTAAGTACTCTTGATCTATGGATGGGGTTCAATCTGACAATAAGAGTTCAATTAACACTAATCAAGATGATAAATTATGGTCATAAGTTTACTATGGCTATGTTTTCATCATTCAACATAAGAGGATCTTGAGTCGTCACTTTGTGTTACTGATCACATGTTAAACTTCGTAGTTTTAGAGTGAAAACTTGTGAACAACAAATCTAATCATGCAGTCAATAATTCAATGCAAAGAATCATATGGTAGCTCTATACTATACAAACAACTAGTCCATATAGAGGTAACTCAATGTGCTCTACATTGTT
This sequence comes from Picea sitchensis, assembly GCA_010110895.2. NCBI lineage: Eukaryota > Viridiplantae > Streptophyta > Pinopsida > Pinales > Pinaceae > Picea > Picea sitchensis. The sequence goes on along the minus strand of SNQJ01S0028605.1, from coordinate 36,738 downwards.
CAATATTAATTGAGTGATACATAATTGAAAGAAAACAAACAATAATCCTTTAGGTTCGATCCTCACAAAGTGGCTCAGGGTAATTATAGAATTAGATACTTTGTTAGAAGTGATTGGATCAAATTTTGTCAGGTCTGTAAAGTCTAATTGCAAATACTTTGTGAAATTCACACCAATATGAAAGCATCAATAATAAAATATCAATACATTCAAAAATAAAAGTATCATCTCCTGAAAAGCATGCAGACAATTCTATAAGCTATCTTTGGAGGTCACACTTTAATAGGTCGTATCACTCACTCATAAATCATCTCAAGGTTTCCTTTGGTAAAACCCTTCACACTCGATTCTGGTCTTAAGTTATAACAACAAGAAAGGAATGAGACAATAACCCACACTATTGTAATAAGGTTGCAATAAATTTCAGTGATGTAGCATCTATTTGTCAAGCCACTTATCTTTTTATTGTCATGGTTTTCCTCAAAGTTTTAGATATATTCATGGATCTCAATAAGATTGTAATGATTGTTGTCTTTTTAGATTGATCTATGCAACACAATTTCGAGCTTTCTCATTTGTATACAGACCATGGAATACTCTTTTGATTAGCCAAACAATTTACCATAACCCATAATTATTTTCTTTCATTACAAGAAACTCAACAACATATGTGATTCAAACAACTCACAGACTCAAATTCGCTCACTGGAAAGGGAATAATAGTATTAATAATGCATTAAAACCCTAAGTATGATCTGAATTCTATTATATAGTCTTGAATGAAAGGGGGTTATCCAAAGAAAAAATCTGAAGTTTATAACTCATTACTCATTCACACAAAAGAAGATATTATGAACACACACACACACAACCTATAAATAAATCTTCAAACATTTGCAATATAAAATCAAATGATAAGAAACTAAACTAAGTTACAAAAATAGTTTAGATCGACATACCTGGGGTTGGTGGGGCCTTTCCAATCCTTGGTAGCAAGCTATAAAGACTCAATCACTCATGAGCAGGACAACACCATAAACCAAAACTACAAATTTTATTCAAATGAAGTATGCTTACATTTTTAAGACACCAATATCACATACATCTGAGATAACATCAAACAAAAACAACCTTTCTATTCCTTGATGCAAGAGTATACAATTTGGTTCTTCTTTGATTTACAAAGTAGACATGCTCTTATAGAGAATCCCTAAGCTATGGATGAAATCAACCTCCTCTATTCTTGTGGAACATGATGACAAGAATAGTTACATAAATCCATGAAATCGAACTGGCCTCCATTCTTCCCAACTACTAATACAAATTGAGTAAAAAGGATCATATCAAGGTTGATTTCATTGCTATTTGTAAAGCCATTCAAATATACACTGTAATTCATTACACATTTTGAAAATTGAGCCACAAAAAAAATATAGGAAAACACCTGTATCTCTCAAATCCTTGACCCTCTAAAGAATATTCTTGCAAGAGACCCAAATTAGGATTTTCTAAAAGAAACCCATGTTCCATAATTTGGAGATTTATCCTCATTATCTCAAAAATCATGTTGGAAATTGATTATTCCAAATTGAGCACGTTTTTTTTTATTGAAAACCCTTGACCATGCTTGGAGGCTTCCATGTGCGACTTGGGTGCATATCGAGGCACACACACCATGCTTGGGGTTAGTTCTCCAAAACCCATGTGAGCATACTTGATTTGGTTTTGTGGTCATATGTTAACCTACAAACCTGGGTGTAGGAATAATTGGAGGTATGGGAACATAACTAACATTCCTCATTAGTAAAATAATTCTAAAAAAACTCTATTAATTCATCAAGAACTTAGGAATAACGATAAAATAAACAACTATACCGCATAATACTTGTCAAAGGAGTTTTAGGTTTGAAATCACAAAAATAGATGGTATCAGGGCTAGGTTTAGGTATAAAAACAAAGCATAAGTGAAAAAAGAGGTGTGTGGACAATGACAAAATCGAGGTTCAACATCTCCCCCACACCAGTTTAGGTGCATGTCCTCAGGCACCAAAAGTTTCTGCAAAGTTGATTAAGGCAAAATTGTGATCTAATCCTCACTTGCTAGGGAATCCTAGCTGCATTGATCAGGATGTTGAGGCCTCCTCCTAATCTAGCTATCACTTCTCCTTTTCTATGATGGCTTCCTTGGGTCCAACAACTTATGCACTCTCTCATTTGTTTTCCTATTCTTTGATTGCAAATTTTTATTTTTCTTCTTGGAAATGTTGGCTCTGTTTTTTCAATTGCTCATTCTCCCTTTCAATATATTTCTGTAACAATGTCAATTCTATCACTTCTTGTCTCAACCTTTTAATCTTCCGATTCTTCTTCTTTAGTTTCATCTGGATTGGTGACTTGGAAATTGACTCAGCTAATTAGATATAAAGGTCATTGTGGTCACCATATTCATTGTCAACATGTTTGAAAGAAACATTACTTGGAATCTTTGAAATTTCATGCACTGAAGAATATCTGGAATTACTCTGTCATTGTTCTTTTCTCCATCCGAAATGAAAATTGTTGTTGCCCTGTTGAAGATACCTCATGTCTATTGGGATTCTCGTTTATGTTGATATTATTCTAGATGCTTTGTTGAGGGGTATTTGGTCCTTCATTTTCTGCCTCTTCATAACTCTGAAAACCTCACTTATGGGTCAAGTATCCTCCTCATCTCTCTCTAAAGAGATTGGTTGATTTTTGGTGGCAGTCTGTGGCTGATTTGAGGTTGCTTTCACATTTCTCTTCTTATAAAAATCCTCTTTTCCTTCAATAAATTCTATATTCTATTGCTAGGCCATATTTCCAATGAGCATAAAATGAAAATTTCTCCAGCCAGGATGCCAATTACAACCCAACTGCCACTGACCTTATTGAACAAGGTCAAATCTTGTTGGAAGCATGACCCCTACCACTAACTCATTGCATAACCCAACCCATTGTGCTTCTAATTCTACAAAGAAAAAACAACTGGCATCAATGGACATACCTTAGTGAGAGGTTTTCAAACTGGGACTAGTGAGATCATATCTTAACTATTTCCAAATTCTTTCTACTGTCATTTGTCCATTCCCAACCAAATATGCCACTAAATATCTTCGGAGAATGTCAACCCCCAAAATTCTTAAATTCAAAGCATGTTCCTCTAATGGCCCTTGCAAAACCAAAATCTGTGTCTTCGAAAACTCAAAAGTTTGATTTCCAAGATAGCCAATATTTTGATTTGTGATTGTAGTAGTAGAAACATTAAACTTCTTAATATAAAAAAACACTCAGCTTCCTTTTGTGCACCACTATTATAAGATTTCTTGACAAAACTCAATGGCACTACTTTCTTATTAGAAGAGATATGTTTTCTAAAGTGTTGTATCAAAGGGCTTCCTAGAACTGTTGGAACAATTATCTGTTGACATTTATCAAAATGGGGTGGCTTCTACCAACATCCTTTTTGCCAAGCTTGGAACTCATTGAAAGGAGAAGGAACCTTAACTGTCATCTTTGGAATTATGTTGAACAGGTCAGGCAAGAGAAGGTTTGAATGGTCACTACTATTGAAAGCCCACACGATTTCAATTTTGAAAGATATGAATATAACTCAGTTAGGAACACTTAAATACAAGTTCATGGAAAATTATAAGATGGTCAGCTCTGTAGGTGCAATAAAAACATCATTAGATTGACATAATATCATGAGTTAACTACTTGTAGTTTTGGAAATACCATTTCATTCACAAGTGTAATATTATGATGGGTGTCATATGACCAATAAATAATTTATATGAGCAATATGTCACATGGTTGATGTGGACATATGGAGGATTGTTGCAACTTTGTTCTTAATCATACAATTCGACTAGTGGAAGATCCTTTGATTGATACATATAATGGGAAATAGATAGGGAATGAGTTAAGGTGACATGGAGTATGATATAACGGTAGGCATTAAATAGTGGGTAAAGTTTTAACATTAAAGAAGCTCTCTCTCTCTCTCTCTCTCTCNTATATATATATATATATATATATATATATATATATAAGTGGCAGGGGTAGAGAAGTTTAGGATAATCAATATGTCTATGGTGGTTTTTAGTGGTGGAATAAATGGCGGGGATAAAGAGACAAGTATAAGAGAGTTGCCAATAAACTTTCCTTTTGTTCTTAATAAATAAAAAAGAGTTTTAAAAAGCATATTTTACCTCAGAATTAAGTCAGCTCCATACTTACAAATATGTGCATGGTTGGAGATGATACAAAGAGGTTGTGGATTCTAATGTTGTTGTTAAATTTGATGCTACAAGTGTCTTAAATATGAGTTTCGTGTACATGTATGAGAATGTTGTAGAATGTTGAAAGTTTTCCAGTAGAGGTACAAGAATGTTGTAGAATGCTATTTTGTTACTCTGTTGTTTTTTGACACACTAATATTGTTCTATTTTGGATACCTTGTTGTAGTATATTGTCCTAAATAGAATGAGTGAAATCCAACTTCCATACATGCTCAAAAATTTAGAAATCTAAGAGATTCCGAGCTTATTACAAATGTTGATATCTAAAACTGAAAATCAAGGAAAAATAAATGAATGTTGGTGGCTGATTTTTCCACAAAGGAGGGTGTTGCAACAACTGTTTGAACTTGCAGAAAGTTTTTGGAACATTTGAATGTTGAGTACTCTAGTGTTGTTTTCACGAAGACCTCCAAATTTTGAAAAAAAAAAACTTTTGAACTTATTGATGGAATGCATGCTGCAAATTGGAATCAAAGGACTGTAGGTTGATGTTGCTGCAACAAGAATGCCATCTCCTTTTTATTTGTACACTGTTGAAATATGAAAACTGATGTCATAACCACAAACCAACTAGTCTTCACTAAAACCCAATATTGGCACAATTGTATCTATGCGAATGAATTTGTCTAAGTCGAACATAGACATAAATCATTGGATTACTAGCCAATGATGGAAGTTGTTAACCAATGCGTGACTACTCACCTTTGATGATGATGAGAGTCAAGGTGCCCCTGGTACATCTTATTGGCAACATATAAATGAGTTTTTGTTGAGTGTCTCGCAAGATCTGGAAAACATGAGGCATTAATGATTTCCCACTATCATCAATGAGAGAACCTATCATTGATGTATACAAGCCCCCAAGTACCACTGAAATATCTGACTTTGATCCCCCAAACGATGTGTTTAATTCGATGGATGCAAAGTTGTCAGAAGGAGGGCCTTCTTGAATCCCCCACCATATGACATGAGCACAAATATAATGATTTGAAGAGTACATGGTACAACCAATAGCTGAATGCAGAATTTATTATGAGTCTTTCCCGTCATTTGCCCGATTTTCAAAACAAACTCATGTCCAGTTGTGCCAGTAAATTGGTTTTCACAACCAGACTTATCTTTTCTTTATTATTTTACACTATCCTACTTTACTTAGAAAAAGAACCTATCCTCAGGTGTAGGAGTATTTCTAATGCATCCATTTACGCAACATGATCTCTGTCGAACTCATATCCGAATTTGAAAAGTATACATTGATGAGTACTGGGCTATGGGAGGCCAGCTATTGTTGTGGAGATGATGCCAATAAGTGTTGAATAGTGGATGACTATTGTGGCCTAATCACTATTTGGAACCAAGCTCAATATAGTCTTTGTGCTCTTAGCTCTCTCCTTTGGTTATCATGCCATGAAGTTCTTTGGAAGTTTCATCAATCTCTTGAGTGTACAAGTGATCTAGAGCTAGTGTTAAATATGCAAGGAATTCTTCGATTTTCGACTCCAGTGTCTGTTCTTCATTGGTTATTGTCCATGACTCTTTGATTTCTTCCTCATGCTGATGAGGATAACTAGAAGAAAATTATAAGTCTTCTTGTGGAAATTTTTCATGGATCCTCCTCTACTTCTAGAGATATAGACTCATCCCTAGTAACAATCTTGAACTTTGGACAAGGATTTAAGAATATCCTTGTGGTGGCATGCCCTCCTGTACTCAACAAGTTCTTTTGTTTCTTTGAATTCTTGTTGGTTTTAAAGTTCCTGCCCACAAATGGATTAGTAGTATGGGGGCTCTTACAACACCTTAAAGTAAGGAAAATGAAATGAACAAAAATGAAAGCACATCATCCGAAGCAAACCTAATCATTGGTCAACTACATGACATAGAAGGGTTTGGATAGTCTCATCAAAGTGAATGCGGTGAGCTAGAACCCTTTCAGAAATTTAGAAGCAAGGGTGCCTTTTTGTCTTATGATATTGTCCTCCGCCAAATATGCAATTTAGTGAGAAAACCAAATAGAAACAACTAACAAAAATATCCTTGTACCATTTACCCTTTAACAACTCCCTGACAACATTGCCAAAAATGTTGGGTCAATTAATTTCTATCAATAAACCCCCTTTACTTGTCAATCCGGGTTCGTAAATTGCTGGGTTGTAGGCACGACATGTGCAGGCAAAAACATGGAAGTCTTAACTACTCTAATTCTTCTAGCTTTTCCAAGAGACAAACAAACCATGCAACAAATCAATCATTCATGGAAATGTTATCAAGCAAGCTTTAACTATGTCCACAAATTGAATACCAAACATGAGCATAAATAAAATAATGTATATGTCATGCATAGATATTTTATCTATGCATGATCATACTCTATGTTATGTTCTCATCTTGATCTTTCAATTTCATAGAGGTTAAAGGTTCACATAAATAATTAAACGCACTCACAAAAAATTTGAAAACAAAGACTAGCAATGAATTCCTTTTGTCAAACTTCCTTTTAAGATCCAAGTTATAGTCTTCCACTTCCTGAGACTAAGTACTCTAGTTGATCTATAAATGGGGTTCAATCTGAAAATAAGAGTTCTATTAACACTAATCAAGATGAGAAATTATGGTCATAAGTTTACTCTAGCTATGTTTTTATCAGTCAGCTTAAGAGGATCTTGAGTCTTCACTTGGTATTATTGATCACATGTTAAACTTCGTAGTTTTAGAGTGAAAACTTGTGAACAACAAATCTAATCACGTAGTCAACACTTCAATGCAAATAATCATATGGTAGCTACGTACTTATATAAACAACTAGTTCATATAGAGGTAACTCAATGTGATTTGCATTGTTTAGTATTAATTGAGTGATACATAATTGGAACCAAACAAACAATAATCCTTTAGGTTCGATCCTCACAAAGTGCCTTGGGGTATTTCTAAAATTAGATACTTTGTCAGAAGTGATTGGATCGAATTATGTCAGGCCTGTATAGTCTAATTGAAAATACTATGTGAAATTCACACCAATCTGAAAGCATCAATAAGAAAATAACAATCCATTCAAACATAAAAGTATTGTCTCCTTAAAAGTATGCAGACAATTCTATAAGCTATATTTGGAGGTCACACTTTAATAGGCCATATCACTCACTCATAAATCATCTCAAGGCTGCCTTTGGTAAAATCATTTACACTTGATTATGGTCTTATATAACATGAACAAGAAAGGAATGAGACAATAACCCACATTGTTGTAATAAGATTGCAATAAATTTCAATGATGTAGCATCTATTTGTCAAGCCACTTATCTTTATTGTCATGGTTTTCCTCAAAGTTTCAGATATATTCATGGATCTCAACAAGATTGTAATGACTATTGTCTTTTTAGATTGATCTTTGCAACACAATTTCGAGCTTTCACATTTGTATATAGACCATGGACTACTCTTTTGATCAACCAAACAATTTACCATAACCCATAATTATTTGTTTTCATTGCAAGAAACTTAATAACATATGTGATTCAAACAACTCACATACTCAAATTCGTTCATTGGAAAGAGCATAATAGTATTAACAATGCATTAAAACCCTAGGTACGATCTGAAGTCTATTATATAGTCTTGAATGAAAGGGGGTTATCCAAAGACAAAATCCGAAGTTTATAACTCATTACTTATTCACACAAAAGAAGATATTATGAACACACACACAACCTGTAAATAAATATTCAAACATTTGCAATATAAAATCAGATGATAAGAAACTAAACTAAGTTACATAAATAAATTAGCTCAACATACTCGAGGTTGGTGAGCCCTTTCCAATCCATGGTAGCGAGTTATAAAGACTCAATCACTCATGAACATGACAACACCGTAAACCAAAACTGGAAATTTTATTAAAATGAAGTATGCTTACAGTTTTAAGCCATCAATATCACATACATCCGAGATAACATCGAACAACAACAACCTTTCTATTCCTTGATGCATGAGTATACAATCTGGTTCTTCTCTGATTTACCGAGTGAACATGCTCTTATAGAGAAGCCCTAAGTTATGGATGAAATCAGCCTCCTCTGTTCGCGTGGAACAGGAAGACAACAATAGTTACATAAATCCATGAAATTGAACTGGATTCCATTCTTCCCAACCACTAATACAAATTGATTAAAAAGGATCAGATCAAGGTTGATTTCATTGTTATTTGTAAACCCATTCAAATCTATACTACAATTCATTAAACATTTTGAAAACCGGGCCACAACAAAAATATGGGCAAACCCAAATTAGGAAAACACCTATATATCTCAAATCCTTGACCCTCTAAAGAATATGCCCATGTAAGACTCAAAATGAGGATTTTATGAACAAAACCCATGTTCCAAAATTTAGAGATTCGTCCTCATTATCTCAGAAATTGTATTGGACATTAACTGTTGCAAATTGGGCATGTTTTTTACTAAAAACCCTTGACCATGCATGGAGGCTTCCATGTGTGACCTGGGTGCATATTGAGGCACACACACCATGTTGGGGGTTAGTTCTATAAAACCCATGTGACCATACTTGATTTGGTTGAAGCTCATATGTCAACATACAAACCTGGGTGCAGGAACAATTGGAGGTACGAGAACACAACTAACATTCCTCATTAGTAAAACATTGCTTAAAAACCTCTATTAATTCATCAAAAACTTTTGAATAGTGATAAAATAAACAACTATACCTCATAATACTTGTCAAAGGAGTTTTAGGCTTGAAATAAAAATAAATAAATGGTATCAAGGCTAGGTTTAGGTCTAAAAATAGAGCATAAGTGGAAAAGAGGTGTCTGGACAATGACAAAATTGGGGTTCAACACCAATCATATTGGGACTGAAATTGACTTGGATTTCGCCCTATCATCCAATTGAGTTTTTACCCAGTCAAAATATTTCTATTAAATCTCGAGAATGAAGAGACTTCTTGATGGTTGTGGAGCCTGATTATCTTCATGATTCAGAGGTCTTTGTTTTCAGCCGTGTTTATACCCCATGAAGACTTTACACCTGGAATAATGTACACTCCTCCACATGGGGGAGTGCAGAGGGGGGTTAACCCCTCTGCGGGGTCTGGGGGTGAAACCCCTGAAGGAAAATTTGCCTTATAAATGTATATTGTAATTTCATTGTAAATATGGACCGTTCATTATAAGGTCGCAGATCTAACAATAGAAGTTATGTTAGGGTTTTTTTCCCTAGAAGGAAACCCTCTTTTATTAGGGAAATTTATTGCGGCTATGCATCATTGCGAATATTATATTCTGAGAGAGGAGACTGTGAGAGAAAGAAGAGGAAGTTACAATAGGTGCATTGTAGGCCGTATCCCTTCATTTGTTGGATAATAATAAAGGAAGGACCTGCCAATTTCTCTGGTGGATGTAGACCACACTGGGTAAACCACGTATATCTATGTCTCTATTGCATTGTGTATCTTTTGTGTTTTATTTCCGCATTTGTTTTATTGTATTGCTTCATGATCCTTTTTTTCTAACACTTTTGGTGCAAGAATTGTTGTAGAAGAATGGTTTCCTTTTTATAATATTTGGTAATTGCTTAGTCGTTGTCTTTGCATGCTTGGCATCATTTTTGGGGGATTTTAAAGTCACATGAGAAAATAATGATGTAAAGAGAATGGAAGAGGTGCTTCCATAGCAAAGAATTTTGCAGTGAATTTGAATGTTACAAAATTTCACGTCTTCTTTGTCTAAATTGGATGATTTAGACCACAACCAAAACAATACTTCGCAAAATAAGGAAGCATAAACATTCTATTCCTTAGGTAATAGGTTGGAATGTACTCAGGTTCTCGAGAATAATTCTTATTGAGAACATAACCTTCATTAATCCAGACCTCCACAAGATTTTTCTTGTCTCATCTAAAAATGTAGTGAGTGCTAAGCTAGCAATGGTAATATAGGAGTGGTTTTTACTTCAATCGGATGTACCTCAACTTCTCCTATCCTCTGTGTTTATTTATTCCCACAATAAAGTGACCTGCTTCTAGTACTTTGTAGTAAACTTCAAAAGGTGCCTTAATAGTCTTTCTTCTAGGTGTTTTTACTATATGGAGGGAGGGGTTTCTAGATCTGAGCTTAGGACTATAATAGGCTTAAGAAAAACTTCTATGTCAGTGTTGGTAGAATTTAGCAATATAACCTCTAATTCCCCATTTGTGTTCGCCATAATGTTTTAATACGAAACTATGATCTACATTTTTTACTGTCAAAGAGTTCAAATATAATATACTATATAGAGGAGACACCATTGTCGAGTTGATAAGGCATTCCTTGTTTCTGATCATATTTTTGGGCTAGGAATATTCTCCAAAACTAATGCTCCATCCACACTCTACTAATCTCTTCGATGGGAACATTTTTGGTTTAAGGGAGGAAGAAGTATATGAATAGATTCATAATGACCACCCATCCAATGAAGAAGAGGAAGATCGTGAACTTGAAGTGGTAGAGTATCACCAAGAATGCATGCGTGATGACAAAGGTGAAGAAAATATTCATTGAGACAATTATTGATTGCCCCATTGAACAAACCTCTAGAGGGAATATCTCACTCGGAACCAACCAACCGAGGGGACCCCATGACCATGCGAAGGTAGACATGAATACACATATCACCACCACCACCACCAATATGGAGTATCCCTTTGAAAAATATCCATGTCTAGACATTCCAAACTTCAATCCTGTTAGCACTCTATAAATTTTGTCTGGCTGAATAGTCAAACGACAGAGGTAACTATTCCAACCTACTTTAGAGTTNCATTCCTCATTAGTAAAACATTGCTTAAAAACCTCTATTAATTCATCAAAAACTTTTGAATAGTGATAAAATAAACAACTATACCTCATAATACTTGTCAAAGGAGTTTTAGGCTTGAAATAAAAATAAATAAATGGTATCAAGGCTAGGTTTAGGTCTAAAAATAGAGCATAAGTGGAAAAGAGGTGTCTGGACAATGACAAAATTGGGGTTCAACACCAATCATATTGGGACTGAAATTGACTTGGATTTCGCCCTATCATCCAATTGAGTTTTTACCCAGTCAAAATATTTCTATTAAATCTCGAGAATGAAGAGACTTCTTGATGGTTGTGGAGCCTGATTATCTTCATGATTCAGAGGTCTTTGTTTTCAGCCGTGTTTATACCCCATGAAGACTTTACACCTGGAATAATGTACACTCCTCCACATGGGGGAGTGCAGAGGGGGGTTAACCCCTCTGCGGGGTCTGGGGGTGAAACCCCTGAAGGAAAATTTGCCTTATAAATGTATATTGTAATTTCATTGTAAATATGGACCGTTCATTATAAGGTCGCAGATCTAACAATAGAAGTTATGTTAGGGTTTTTTTCCCTAGAAGGAAACCCTCTTTTATTAGGGAAATTTATTGCGGCTATGCATCATTGCGAATATTATATTCTGAGAGAGGAGACTGTGAGAGAAAGAAGAGGAAGTTACAATAGGTGCATTGTAGGCCGTATCCCTTCATTTGTTGGATAATAATAAAGGAAGGACCTGCCAATTTCTCTGGTGGATGTAGACCACACTGGGTAAACCACGTATATCTATGTCTCTATTGCATTGTGTATCTTTTGTGTTTTATTTCCGCATTTGTTTTATTGTATTGCTTCATGATCCTTTTTTTCTAACACTTTTGGTGCAAGAATTGTTGTAGAAGAATGGTTTCCTTTTTATAATATTTGGTAATTGCTTAGTCGTTGTCTTTGCATGCTTGGCATCATTTTTGGGGGATTTTAAAGTCACATGAGAAAATAATGATGTAAAGAGAATGGAAGAGGTGCTTCCATAGCAAAGAATTTTGCAGTGAATTTGAATGTTACAAAATTTCACGTCTTCTTTGTCTAAATTGGATGATTTAGACCACAACCAAAACAATACTTCGCAAAATAAGGAAGCATAAACATTCTATTCCTTAGGTAATAGGTTGGAATGTACTCAGGTTCTCGAGAATAATTCTTATTGAGAACATAACCTTCATTAATCCAGACCTCCACAAGATTTTTCTTGTCTCATCTAAAAATGTAGTGAGTGCTAAGCTAGCAATGGTAATATAGGAGTGGTTTTTACTTCAATCGGATGTACCTCAACTTCTCCTATCCTCTGTGTTTATTTATTCCCACAATAAAGTGACCTGCTTCTAGTACTTTGTAGTAAACTTCAAAAGGTGCCTTAATAGTCTTTCTTCTAGGTGTTTTTACTATATGGAGGGAGGGGTTTCTAGATCTGAGCTTAGGACTATAATAGGCTTAAGAAAAACTTCTATGTCAGTGTTGGTAGAATTTAGCAATATAACCTCTAATTCCCCATTTGTGTTCGCCATAATGTTTTAATACGAAACTATGATCTACATTTTTTACTGTCAAAGAGTTCAAATATAATATACTATATAGAGGAGACACCATTGTCGAGTTGATAAGGCATTCCTTGTTTCTGATCATATTTTTGGGCTAGGAATATTCTCCAAAACTAATGCTCCATCCACACTCTACTAATCTCTTCGATGGGAACATTTTTGGTTTAAGGGAGGAAGAAGTATATGAATAGATTCATAATGACCACCCATCCAATGAAGAAGAGGAAGATCGTGAACTTGAAGTGGTAGAGTATCACCAAGAATGCATGCGTGATGACAAAGGTGAAGAAAATATTCATTGAGACAATTATTGATTGCCCCATTGAACAAACCTCTAGAGGGAATATCTCACTCGGAACCAACCAACCGAGGGGACCCCATGACCATGCGAAGGTAGACATGAATACACATATCACCACCACCACCACCAATATGGAGTATCCCTTTGAAAAATATCCATGTCTAGACATTCCAAACTTCAATCCTGTTAGCACTCTATAAATTTTGTCTGGCTGAATAGTCAAACGACAGAGGTAACTATTCCAACCTACTTTAGAGTTTATGGCACTAGCCTGCTCAACTCCGAGAGAGCTCTCTTGTGTCACTTGATGTTTCTTTGGGAATTGGTGGCTAGATTTGGTTTGTTTTGGGGTTTTTTAATAAAGTTGTTGGCAAGGAAGGGGAGGAACACACAGGGCTATGGAGTCAAAATTATGAAATTGAATGAAAACAATGCATCGAATGATAGAACTCTCCAGAGGACAAAGGCTAAATGAGGCGATGAATCTGGGTTATTATTAAATTTAAATAGAGTGTAGGAAGATACATAAAACAAATAACTGCATCAGAGCATCATTGAAATGAACTCTGAATAAGTTAAGAAGAAAATCACACAATATAAATTGCTTAAGCTAAGAGCATCACAAGATGAATTATGGGCCTTTAACTCTCCAATTTAAACAGAAGAAAATGTAAATGAATTAATAGGTCACAGGAAATACATACGATGAAAGGAAACAAAGATCATATCACCACCCATTAGAATCTTTTCGTAGAGACTTCAAAAGCTTCTGCATTTATATTCAATTCAGATTCAGAAAATTTACAAATAGAGTTTGATACAACTAAAAGGTGCTCTTGCACTTCTGCCAACATTAATTCATTCAAGTCACTCAGTACTCATACAAATTGATCAAAATAAATGAAATTGAAGTGTTTCAGCTGACAGTTTCGGTATACGAAACGATTTATAATGATTCACAAAATAAAATTCTTCCAAAATTATGGGAAATTTCTTTGTCTGTTCGATTTCTTTCACACCATCTGTCTCGCTCTGGTATTCTGTCAGATCTGCAAATCTGATGACATTTGGGGATCACTGGCTGGCTCCAACGATATTGCACTTTGTCTTACCCAGCCGAACAATTTCCTTCTATTGCGAATCAGAGGGGATTCCACAGTCCATCATCTCTTTAATCAAAATCTCCAATTCAATGCACATGGCATAGGACATAGTCGACATGTCGACTTTCACTATTTTGAACTTATTCAAAATTTCCAAGTCTGTAGCCAGATATTCTACCAGACTTGGGCCTTTCAGGATTTCTTCTATAGCTTCAAATTTAGAATGGTCCATTATGCACTGCATGAGGAGAGTATTGTAATCTTCCTGATTGTATAATGAACCTCTGCCATTCCAAAACGACGGGAGGCCTTTGATAAAAAAAAATTCAAATGCATCTTTAAGTTCCTGTATGTTGTGCTCCATTTGCAGAGCTTTGTTTTGGACCGATCTGAGTAGGTTATGATTGGTAATGATCTTCCTGGCTGAAATGATCAACCCAATTCTATCTTTTACCTCGATAGTTTGAAGGTCAACAGTCGACATAGAATTTAGCAAGTCAATAGTATTTTGGGCCCATTCTGAGGGTTTCTTGGCTAATACTTCATTGACAACAGTACACCTTCTCCAAGCTGTAGCAGCCACACTGTCTTTGTCATTTATAAAATTTAGACAAACCATGAATTTAGTAGCTTCTGCAACAATAGCATCCCATATGACATGTTTGGCTCCTTGCAACAATGTTTTTCCCTTTAACTTGGTTTTCAGTTTGCTCACCCTCTCTTGCAAATATTGATTATCTCTGTGAAGTTGAGCCATCTTCTCATCTTTCACTTCATCTCTTGTTTCAACTTTTCTATAACATCGTTCAGACCTTTGATCTCACATGTTTTGATGCTTACCTGGGACATGGCTTGGACCAACCCTTCAGTGCTAGATCCAACCTCTGTATTAGTAGGTACTATGACAACTACATCTGATGTCGTTTCCTGTGCTCATGACCAATTCTCTTTCTCCTTTTCCAACTGCAACACTTTATCTTTGTAATTGAGTGCCTCTTGCCTGAATTTTTCTTTTCCTGTTCCAAGGCAGTCAATTCTGTTGTTTGTGGATGGTCGGTCGGCGACATCTTCAACCTTTTCTTTAAGCTTAGGATCATCTTATCCTTTTCATCCAAATAAACTTTCACCCCTTGAGGGCCTTCAGACTCTAGTCTTTTGACCTATGTCATCCAGGCTTTGCTAGATTCCTTTTCTTGTTTTAATTGCCCATCTAGTTTGATTGCATGTGTCGTTAATATTGCAACCTTCAAACTTAAACTTAGATAATCAGAATATAGCATATCGCTGACATTTCTGTGAAACTTTACTTTGTTAGGGGCACCAATATTTTCATAGTGCATTTCGATCTCAACTACCTTATCATCATTAGCCACTGCTATGTTAAATGTTTTCTTTTCCACATCTCTGACTGACAGCAAGGAAGCTTTAAACTGGGAAGTCTTTTCCACTTCAGGCAAAAGGTCTCTTATTTCACTGCTGGCCATACTTCCATTCACAACGTACTGGTTCATTAAATCTACCTTGGACTGATAAACTGCTCCAGGTGTCTGGCTAAATATGTGTTTCCTGCTGCTAAAGACCTTTGTGCTGCTTTTAGTTTGTGTCATGTTTTCCATACCTACTTCTTCGTTCTTGGTCACACCTTCTACCATTTCCATGCATGTTTTCTCCTTGGGTTCTTCTTCTTCCAGGTCGACTATTTGAGAGGATGATGTGATTTTCATTCTCTTGAGAATATCTTGCTGGCTACTAGCGCCCCTGGCCTCTGAACTGCTCCTCTTATTGTAGACGCTCAATTTAGGAGCTTTGACAATCAATCTAGGAGAAGGTTTCTGTCTTGGGATCTGCTGGGAAGCTGGTTCTGTTTGTTTTGTTAGATCATGCTACATAGTGACCTCCATATCTACACAGGTTTCTAGATTGGACAACTTATCGAATCCTTCGACATGCTCGTGTTCATAGGGACCTTGTCTGCTTGCCAATCTCCTCTTTGGAATGATCTGGTGTGGGTTGTATTTTCTTCCTTGCAACTACGCGAACCCAAATTCATTGAGTTTGGATTGAATCTGAGGCAAATAGGACTTGTTCTTCACCACAAAGGGACTTACTATGAAAGGAAATTTTAGATTAGAAGCCTTGTGTGCTTTCAAAAAGTGCTCATTTTCTGAGATGATCCTCTGTCTTATGAACTCCAAAGCAAAGATTTTGGGGGTTAGAAAGACTGGTAAAATATGAGGTCCTTCCTAGTAGCCATATACCCAAATTGTCGTGGACTGTATGAACAACATCCAGTCACCTATCCTACTCTCTGGATTTGGTTGTAAACAACTTTTCATTTCTTCCAGGACCCTTGGCAAGTCTGAACCGAAGATAAGACTGTACACCCTGGACATAATCTTATTTATGAATATAATCATGGTGATCCTTTTACACTCAGTTGAAATGAATGCAGTCTCGGGAAATTCAGGTTTGTTAGATTCCAGGAACATCCTCAGCAAATGGGTGTAATATCTTAAATGTCTTAATGAATTGAAATTCACCAACTGCTAATGCATATTATCAACAATGAATTTTTCAAAACTAACACAGACTGACTTACCAGACTCCGACATAAATAAAGTCAACAATAAACCTAACATGACTTCTACCACAAACTTGTCATTGTCCAATCCTAAAATTTGACTTAATAGGGACCTTGTCTGCTTGCCAATCTCCTCTTTGAAATGATCTAGTGTGGGTTGTATTTTCTTCCTTGCAACTGCGTGAAACCAAATTCATTGAGTTTGGATTGAATCTGAGGCAAACAAGACTTGTTCTTCACCACAAAGGGACCTACTATGAAAGGAAATTTTAGATTAGAATCCTTGTGTTCTTTCAAAAAGTGCTCATTTTCTGAGATGATCCTCTGTCTTATGAACTCCAAAGCAAAGTTTTTTGGGGTCAGAAAGACTGGTAAAATATAAGGTCCTTCCTGGTAGCCATATACCCAAATCGTCGTGGACTGTATGAACAACATCCAGTCACCTATTTTTCTCTCTGGATTTGGTTGTAAACAACTTTTCATTTCTCCCAGGACCCTTGGAAAGTCTGAACCGAAGATAAGACTATACACCTTGGACATAATCTTATTTATGAATATAAGCATGGTGATCCTTTTACACTTAGTTGAAATAAATGCAGTCTCGGGAAAGTCAGTTTTGTTAGATTCCAGGAACATCCTCAAAAAATGGGTGTAATATCTGAAATGTCTTAATGAATTGAAATTCACTAACTGATAATGCATATTATCAACAATGAATTTGTCAAAACTGACACAGACTGACTCACAAGACTCTGACATAAAGAAAGTCAACATGAAACCTAACATGACTTCTACCACAAACTTGTCATTGTCTAATCCTAAAATTTGACTTAATAGGGAACAAGCCCACTGGACTTTGATGATCATGATGCTTATGCTGGCAGGAAATGACAAACTCTCTGAATGGTACTCGGGCTTGACAATGGTTTGCAGAAACTGGGTTTTTACTTCTGGTGGGCATTCTCTATAAATTATGATCATTTTCTATTCCTCAAAGGGCTCTGACACTATGGATGAAGACTCGGGTATACTGAGGGTGTGCCAGAGCGATGGACTATCTATTTCACATAAAACTTCAGACCCTAATTTATTCAAAATGACTCTTTCTTCCTGAGAATATCGTTCTGAACACCAACTTACAAATTCAGGGAAAGGAAAGACTACTTCTACGATGTAAGGGGTGATGGAGGCTTTAGCCACTTCGAGGAAAGGTAGGCGGGTTCCAACATTGTCCAACAAATTTGATTTGGACACAGAAACAGGCGAGACTGTTATCTCCGTGTCGAAAATGTTGGAGTCTCTATCAATTAGGGCTTCTTCTTTGGAAGAGATGTCTTGCTCATTTACGGATAAGACAACAGGATTAGCAGCCATGGTGAAAATACCCGGTGAGCGGTGAAATAAGTGCGACCCTGGTTCAATTTCTGAGCTTGAGTTTCAAATGGATGCTCTGTGCCAAATTTCTGAACATTCGAATGCTTCAAATTATGAAAAAATAATGTCGGGGGGTCTTCCTTTTATAAGTATCCGTTCGCATCAGGGGTTGGAGAAAACAGTTTTAGGTGAACTTCTTTTTGCCCCAATGTCCCTTTGAGGATACCACGCGTCCACGATTTAAACCATGACTATTTTTCCCAGCCTACCCTCATTTCGTTAATCTTCGTTTTACTTCAATCACTGATATGATCCTCAACCATCGATCCAGATTGCTTTAAGATCTACGGTCCACATGCACCCAACGATGGTGGCATCGGGGGTTGGAGAAATTGGTTTAAGTGAAACTGTTTTTTTCCCCGATGTCCCTCTGAGGGTGCCATACGTCCGTCGATAAAACCATGGCGGTTTTCCCCGGACCTCCCTTGATTTCTTAATCGTCGCGCTATTTTGATCTCCGATATGCGCCTTAACCATTGATCATGGCCGCTTTCAAGATCGACAGTTCGCTGAGGCTTACCCTTTATGCTTTTGCCATATTTGTCCATCCACCATCAGATATAGCTCGTTCCTCTAAAATATCATATCTCCTTAGCGACATAACCTTTTGCTAAAATTCCAACTCTTGGATGTCGTTTGAAAATAATATGGTGATAACATTGGCTCCAACTAGGGATGTTATCCTCCTTGTGAGGTAGCAAAGAACTGTAGACTAGGTGCCTTCCCATTGGGTTGTGATTTATCAATGTGATTTGAATCTGTTGATCTTTATTCGAAAACTTACAATCTATTCACCATAGCTCACGACCTTCACCTCGGTCTTCAACTATATTGCTTTTATTTCAATCTTTAATGCGTAAAGGAAAAAGTAGAACAATTATATACAATGAATGGTGGGGTGATGCCTTTTCAAACAATGTAATGCTTGAGGAACCTGCCATTCACAGGCCCTCCTCTAGCGAATTCTCCATTACTTTCTTCCAACAAATATGCATTGCTCTCGCGGTAAGCAGAGACTTTGAATAGACCCAAGCACAGGTTATCAAATTTCCCATGATTACCTTTATCTTCATTTCTAGCATCCCATTTTAGTACCCAGTCTCCTGGTTTGAAGTCTTCTACCTTGGTATGTCTATTGAAAGCTTCTTTGATCTTGTCTTGACGAAGCTGGGCATTATTGAAGGCCTTTTCTCTAGTTTGTTGTACGCTGATGAGCTCATCATCTCTCCTCCGGCTGGCATTTATTTCTACTTCTTGCTCCTATAACAACTTCATCACCGACAATCCTAATGTAGTAGGAAAAATGGCCTTTGTACCATAAATGATCTAGAAAGGAGATGTGGAAATAACTCTTTTTGGGGATATCCCATCAACCCACAACGCATGGATGAGCTTTTTGTGCCATGCCTTTTTTTTCTCTTGTAACCATTTTTTGATGATTCTGACCGAACTTTTGTTCAAAGACTCAACCAATCCATTCCCCTGAGGATAATATGACATGGAATGACCAAGAGTAATGTTGTAATCATTGCAGAATTTTTCCAATTTTTTAGGCTTAAAGGCCGTTGCATTGTCTGTTATAATCTTGACCGGGCATCCGAATTTGGACAGGATATTGTTTTCCAGGAACCGAATGATAACATCATCTGTAGCCTGTCTAGCAGGGCCAACCTCGATCCACTTAGTAAAATAATCTGTTGCAGTCAAGATCCACTTGTGTCAAGCCGAGGATTGTGGATGTATCTCTCCTATGAAATCTAGGCCCCATTGTCTGAAAGGATCTTCTATTGAAATGGGTTTTAGCGACAGAGATTGTAATTTTCCTTTTCCATCGAAGATTTGACATTCATAGCACTTTGAAACTTCTTTATAAATGTCAGGAAAAATGCTAGGCTAATAAAAGCCAGCTCTAAAAATTTTGTGCACAGTCGTCTTCCAATAATGATGACCTCCGCATTCACCTTTGTGGAACTCTTTGATGATTCTCTCTGCTTCATCTTCCATTAAACAACTCAACAAAATTCCCCCTGGATCTTTCCAGTACAACAATTCATTTACTATACAAAATTTCGTTGCCTTGAGTTTTAAAAATCTAGCCTTTGTTTTACTATACTCAGGTGGAGCTTGCAGATTTTTCAACACAAAAATGTAATCTACATACCATGCAGAGTCGAGAAATTTATAAGATATTTGTGGAGTTTCCCTGTCTTCCTCTACTGCAAGGTCTAATAAACCTGCATTGAAGTTTATTCCCAAGAGTTTGCAGTTTGTTTGTGCCATCAGTCTAGCAAGTCCCTGTCCTTTGATCAACTTCATGGGCTTGATTTCAAGATCGTATTCTAACAGTACTGCAATCCATTTTCTCCTCTTCCCTTCAGGGTCAGGCTGTGTTAATATGTCCTTCACTGAGCCGCTGGGAACATAAGTTGTGGTATGTGAGTGTAGGATATAAACCATGAATTCTTTCAATTATTTGACCAAAGCATACGATTACTTCTCCATGATATCATATTTTAAAGGAGCATCTCTCAATGTTTTACTGTAGTATGCTATGGGTTTCTCGAAACTTTGATCGTCTCTCTGGAGTAATACACCTGCAGTTGTGTGTTCTGATGCGAATGATAACAATATGAAATCTTTCTCAAAATTTGGGCTGGCCAATACAAGAGCCTTTGTCAATGCCACCTTGATGTCTTCAAAGGACTTTCTTTCTTCAAGAATCCATTTTATTTCATTTCCCTTTTTAAGCATGTTGGTGACGTGTTTTATGATTTCGACTAAATTTGGGATAAACCTCCTCAGAAAATTTACTTTCCCCAGGAAAGATTGTACCTCCTTTTTTGCTTTTGGGTATGCCGATTTTCAATATCCCTTCAACCTTGTTGGGTTCCACCTTTATCCCCTCCAAAATGATGTGTCCTAAGAGATTCCCTTCTTCCATGGAAAAATTTGACTTTTTTGGATTCAGTGATATGCCAAATTTGTTGCATTTTTCAAACGCCCTTCTGAGATGCTTGAGGTGTTCTTCATCCAAGGCATAATACATGGTAATGTCATCAAGGTAGATAACAATGAATTTATCTTTCTCGGGAGAAAAATCTATATCCATGGCTCTTTGAAATGTCGCCCCTGCATTCATAAGCCCAAAAGGCATTTTTGCATACATAAACGTTCCCCATGGTGTAGTGAATGCAGTCTTTTCCTGGTCGTCAGGGTGCACCATAATCTGATTATATCCATATAAACCATCTAGCATTGACATCCTTTGAGAGCCTACTAACTTATGTAGAATGTAATCCATTTTAGGCAATGGATAGTTGTCCTTCAAAGACACCTTATTTAGATTCCTGAAGTCTACACATAGCCTAATTTCTCCACTCTTTTTCCGGACTGGTACCAGATTTTCCACCCATTTGGAAAACCTCAGGGACACTATGATTTTTTCTTCAAACAATTTCTTTACTTCCTTTTCTATCAATGGTAACATCATAGGGTTTATTCTTCTTAATTTTTGTTTGAATGGATTGTGATCTTCTTTAATTGGGATAACATGTTGGATTATACTGGTATCATAGAATTTTAGATCATCATAGCTCCAAGAAAAAACATCGGGGAATTCTTTCATTAATTTGACATACATTTCTTTGACTTCAGGGTTGAGCTTCCTGGACAACTTCACGATCTTTGGATCCTTTGGAGTCCCAATATTGAAATCTTCCACGTCCCCTTCATCTACTGTGATCTTTAGAATTCTGGCTATGTCGTTGTTATCAAAAAGTTTCTCTAATGGTACTAGACCCTTGGGGATGATATTACTCTTTAGCTAAACGATATCTCTACCAGCAATCTGATAGTCAAAATATCCTTCAATCATGAAAGCATCTACATCTACCTCATCATTGCAATATTCATCATCAATGTTCAAATTCTCGAACTTGTTCTCCATTTTGAGGAAGCTTTCTATCTGCTTGTCATTTTCGAAGACCTGCCAGTGCTTCATATTGTCCAGTACTGCTGGCATGTACTTTACCTCCACTTTGTATCTTTTCTTAGGGAAAATTGGGACTCTAAAAACTGTTGTTGAAGTGGCCATAGCATCAACAATCTGATTCTTCTCTCTTGTAATTGTCGAGAGATTGCATTATTCAAATTTCTCAAGGAGTTCTAGTACCAGATTCCTATAATCCCTCAATCTAGGTTGTTTTGCTTGGTATATGCCTTTGATTTGATTTATAATTAGCTCAGAATCTCCATGTACAACAATTCTTTTGGAACCTATCTCTTCTAAAACTTTCAATCCCAATATCAACGCTTCATATTTGACCATGTTATGAGTGCATTCAAAAACAAGTTTGTAGGAACACAATTTTGCATCTCCTTTGAGGTGATTGATCCATACGCTAGCTCCAACTCCTTCTCTACAGGTAGCTCCATCGAAATTCATCTTCCATAATTGGTCCTCTGCATCATCTTGCTGCTCTGAAAGTTCCTCCATTTTTGCCTTGAGCTCATCTTTGTTAGCTAAAACGACTTATGTTTCTTCTTCTTTGGAGCACAGGTCATAAAGAAAGATGGAAGATCCTAATTCATTCTCCACCGAATAGATAGGATGATTGCTAGGCTGTGATTTATTTCTGACCATATATTTAAGCAAAACCTCTCTGTACAGTCTTCTGTCCTGACCAAAGACAAGAATAGTAGCATAAGACATGTCCATCTGGAGAGTTCCTTTTAATTTTGCAGCCCATGATCTGGACAACAACATACCAAATTTTGGAGGGATATCAGTGAACACTACGTCCATCACCATATTCTTTGTTGGGATCTATGCCAAAGAAACCACCATGTATTTGATCATGCCAAGGCATTTTACCTTCCTTGAATCAAAGGAGAACAGGTCTTTGTAAGGTCTTGTGACCTCAAGACCTAATTGGTCCATGCCGAATTTTGGCATCAGGTTGTGTGATGCTCCAGAATCTAGCATAGGGTTGTGCAAAATCATGTCATGGATTTTCAAACTGACATAAAAAGGAGGGACTTCTTCATTTTCACCGCTTTCTTCTACTCTTGGCCCAAATAGTATAGTTGGGTGAACATCTTGTATGTTTAGGGTATCGGAGGTCTGTCCGATTTTAAGCATCTTGATGATTTGATTTCTGTATTCACCATTCCTGATCAATTTGTTAAATGGTACCAAAATTTTTATCTTAGCCATCTCACTCTCGAAATCGAAAGATGATGGAGTCTTTTCTACTTCTTTGGTGACCATTTCTCTTCTTGTCAATATTTTCTTCTGAGGTTCTTCTTTCTGTTTCCCCTTTTCCATAGTATCCTTTGCAACAAAGTCTTTCATAGTGGAGTCTTTTGCAGCTAAATCTTTTGCAACAAAATCTTTTTTTGTCTGACTAGAAGAAGGTACATTGTTCTGAACTTCTTTGGAGGGGTTTCCTTTTGGAGGATTACTCTTTGGAGGGTTTGGGGGTACTTTTTTATTTTATTTTAGAGGTTATATTGCCTTTGGAATTGCATGATGGCATTTTGTAATCCAGTCTCATAATCTTATTTTTCTACTGCTACCCTTTCCTCTTCATCTTGTAGAAAGATCTCACTTGCATCCATGAACTGGTCATGTTCTTCTTTGGTAAAAAATACCTCTGTTTCTTTATCATCACAACAGTTCATTTTATCCTCAAAATATCCATCATAACCCTCATTTACATAATTATTTTGGAAGGGGGGCCTAATTTGTTGTTCCCCTTGATTCCCTTGGTTTCCCTGATTTGTCTGATTTCCCTTATTTGTCTGGTTTCCCAGATTCGTCGGATCTGCTTGATTGGCCTGATTTCCCTGATTTATTTGCCTAATTTATGGAATAGCTGGTCTTCTTGGATTTCTGGGTGGACCATCAGCATGTTCTCTGGGGTTAGGCCTATTTCCTAGGGCCATCCTTTCCATCATCCGCTCCATGTTTCTCATCATCGCTTCGAATCTTTCCTCTGAAGCTTGAGATGTCAAAGGATGTGCTTTGTCTTGAGCTCTATTAGTGTCTCTGCCAACATTGGTTTTTATCTTCCCTGAAGCCATCTGGTTCACTTCTACCTCTATAGCATTAGTCATCATATCATCCAATGTGGTATATCTTTGTTCTCTTAATAATAAAGCAAAGTCACTTTCAAAAGAATCGACATATTTGAGTTGAGCTTCCTTGGGAGGGGGGGGGTTTACTTCATCAGGAACAACATTATACACCTTCATGAATCTGGCCGAAAACTCCTGTACCGTCTCATCAGGTAATCTCTTCATATTGTTATACTAGGTCAACAACTGAAGGGGATTTTTCTTATCCCCCCATTTTGAAAGGAAGCTTGTCTCAAAGGCTTTGAAATTTGCGATACTACCTGCTGGAAGGGCTCTGAACCACTTCCTCACATATCCTGTAAGGATTTGTGTAAACAACCTCATCTTCACATCTTCATAGTCCACTTCTTCCAAGTCTATGAAATCATTAAACCAGTCCAGATGTTTTTGGGCTGATATGTTACCTTCGACATCATATAGTTTAATCTTTAGATTGTAGTCTTGAGGCAGGTCATGTAGTTGAGCGGGTAGTATGAGGGGAACAAATATTGATGCCATAGCTGCTGTGAGGGGTTGGAGTGGACGTTGGTTCTGAGCAGAGGTCACTACAGGCTTGATAGATGCGGCTAAAACTAGGTCTTGGAACCTCTTTTCATCACAGATAGTCTTGTTTAGACAAGATTCAAACTTAGTTTTGAATAGGGATTGCTCAAATTTCACGTCGAATACAAGGTCTTCGATGGTACTCAATCCGTCCCTTGGCAAGGATAGATATTGGTCTGGGTGAAACACTTGTTGAATTAGTGTTCATCACCTCCTTCGGGACTCGCGACATGGTCTAACAGCCTCCCGTGGATCCATTAACTCTGGCGGTGATGCGTTTACTAATAACCCGCGAGTTTTGGTCTAACGACAACCGTTCTACTTTAAAACTGGTATCAGAGTGAAAGGTTACGGGTTTGAGTCCGCTCGATTGGTGTCGAGTATCTCAGTTGGTGCTGAGAGCCCTCAGTTGGTGCTGAGGGGGAGATTGTTGAATTGGTGTTCATCACCTCCTTCGGGACTCGCGACATGGTCTAACAGCCTCCCATGGATCCATTAACTCTGGCGGTGATGAGTTTACTAATAACCCACGGGTTTTGGTCTAACGACAACCGTTCTACTTTAAAACAAATTGTTGGCAAATATTGAACAAGCAGCGAATGCGTGTTAATAGTTGTTGTCATTGATGGAAAATTTGCAGACAGCGAATGGTTGTTGTCATTGATGGGTTTGTATCAGTCAAATTGCAACAAGATCACGGTTCAATCGTAACCGTTGAATCCAAAATGAATCTGGACTGTAGTTTACAACCCTTGTCGGAGAGAGGATCTGAGCCATTAGATCGGAAGCAGACACCCGTCAGCCGTCAGATCTGCAAAAGCTACGAGGGAGATAAGCGTGGCAGTGATCGGGCGCCACCGGGAGAAGCTCGACAGGAGGCTTCATCGGAGAATCAGGGATCGGGACTTTGAAATGTCCAATTCACTTGACAACGAAAACTCTGAAATTGCGATATGCGATTTCGCGATTTAATCGCAGCCGTTAAAGCAAGAATGAGATCTGGACCGTTGATTTTCTTCATCGGAGAATCGGGGATCGGGACTTTGAAATGTCCAATTCACTTGACAACGAAAACCCTAAAATCGCGATATGCGATTTCACGATTTGATCGCAGCCGTTAAAGAAAGAATGAGATCTGGACCGTTGATTTCCTTCATCGGAGAATCGGGGATTGGAGGATCGAGAATTCTGTAGGCATGTGCATGGTGACATCGAAAATGCTGAAACCCTGATGAGAGGTTTGACCGAGGTCATGTGTTGACGGTCATATGGGCCAAGGCCTATAGCTAGCAGGGCTAGCGCATGGAAAGGGGTGCATTGATATCGGGGATCGGAACTTTGAAGTGACAAAGTCACTTGACATCAGGAGTGTCGATTTCATGATATGCGAAATCGCGAGTGAATCTGGACCGTCAGATCCAGAGTTGATCAGAACCGTTGATCACAGCCCGTATCGGAGTATCGGGGATCGAGATTTACAAATGCCAAAATATCTTGACATCAAGAACTCCGAAATCGCGAAACATGATTTCATGATTTAATCGCAGCCGTTGAATCCAGAATGAATCTGGACCAGATCCTAGCCCTTGTTGGAGTTTCAGAGATCGAGACTTTGAAATGTCAAGAACACACTGCAACAAAAACTCCGAAATCGCGAAACGCGATATTGCGATTCAATCGCAACCGTTGAGTCAAGATCGCATCTGGACCGTTGATCTAACTCCGTGTCGGAGTTTCGCGAATCGCGACTCCAAAAGGAAAAGAGACAAGTGCAACAAGGATTTCGATTTCGTGATGAGTGAATTCCCGATTTAATCTGAATCGTTAGATCTGATTATGATATGGATCATTGATTTGACCGATTTATGGAATTTTGTGTATCGGGATTTATAAGTGAAAAGAACATTGAACATGAGGAATGTCGGAACCCGATTTAAAAGGAAAATCATGATAAAGATCATCCAACGGTGCGGATAAGGTTTGAATGTGATCGGAGGGTTACTGTTCTTCCACACACACTTAACACTTTCAGTTACAAATCCGTTAGTAAAACAGACTCATGATCGCACATTAGTTGTCGATCAGTTGGCGTTTCGGTTGGCTGGACAGGTGTTGTCATTTTGTCCAAGGAGTTGGGAAGTTGAAACATTGTGCCCGTGTGTATAAAAGAAGAGGAAACAGACTGTGTTAGGTTAGCTGTTCTGAGGAGGAAATGAGGGAAACAGTAAGGTAGAATACAGAAGAGGATGCGTGGTAGGAAAGGAAGCATATGTGCAGAGTGAAATGGAACGCAGAGCAGAATAGCAGAGGAAGAGAAAACGAAGGGCATAATAGTAGAACATATCAGACTTACAGAACAAAGAAAGGAAGGTAAGAATTGATTTATCTGAGAAATTGTCTGTGTATTCATTATTTTGATATTCAAGGGTGGTTGGGAGGTGCTCGGGAGGACTGTAGTCCTCAGAAGTTCAAGTGGGTGCTTGAACACAGGAAGTTGTAGCTT
>SNQJ01S0028604.1:190087-206686 GCA_010110895.2 Picea sitchensis | reverse complement strand
GGATATCCAATAATATAACATAAATGTATTAGATATGAAACCATAAACATAGAGATACAATAATACACGATTTCTATTAATGAAATAAATGTACAGAGACTGTAAAAATAAATAGTGAAAGACTCACTAGAATGGTGGTAGCTTATCTCTGAGAAGAAATGTGATGGCTACTTGAATTCGCAAGAAGATGATTACAATGAGCCTATGAAGGCATTTTTACAATAAACATGAGTGTCAAAAACCCTAGACGTCCAAAAACCTAACCCTAGGAGATGAAGTGCCAAAAGCCATGTGGGCCACGTTTGGGAAAGTCAGTACATCAACTTCTCAGGTTCATAACTTTTGCATACGATATTCATTTTAGGCGTACAACAGCCCGTTGGAAAGATATATCCAAGGACTACATTTGTTGATGAAAATTTCATGATGAAATTTTTCATCTGGTAGATACCAAAATTGCTAAAAATAGTAAATTACCAAAATTGCCAGAAAATTGTTTTGAGCCAATTGGAAAAGGTGGGTGGCCACCGATATCCACTTGGATCACCAAATCCAAAAACAAAATTCTCAACGGTCTATGATTTAACCCAAGAAAGGGTTAAAATGCTCAGGTAGAGAATATCACTCCCAAGGGTTTTTAAAATCATACAAGTAGTAACCAAAATGTACAAAAATCAAAAGAACGATGTGTGCAGTCCATGGGAAAAGAATAAATTAAACCAGCTATCAATCTAAAATGTGTCCCTAAGGAGGAGATACAATTTGTGGGTGAGTGGAAATCAACAAGCAATATGGATATCTCTATAACTTTCATACCACAATATAGTAATTCATGAAAATAACCCAATCATCCATTCCATAAAATTTATAATAATTTAAAAAAAGATAGGAAAAACCATAATCRTTTTATTATGCTTAGAGAATTCATTACAAAGGGGGTCATCTATGCATGCTCGAAATCCCATGCATTGTTACTCACTAGAATACACAAATTGTAAATAAATATGGCTTCAGKACATCTTCACTCAATGTGGGCAGGATTCTTGACTCCTTCGCTCATCGAATTTGAGAAGGTTTTCTTTTGAGCTCTTATTTCTACTCCTTCAATATTTTCCCCCAAATCTAATTTCATATCCATTTGGTCTCCTCACTTTATCCTTCATTTTTTTAATAGTTTCCTTTGGAATACCAACCATCAAAATAGTTTGCTTACACTTCCAACTTTGACCAAAAAATAAAATACAATAAAAAAATAAGAAGGATACACTTATTACAAATTTTACAAAGGTTTTTCAAAGATCCAATTCGGTTCACACATCCTGATTTGAAGGCTTTTGGTCCCAAAAAGATTATATTCCCTTCAATATTATTCGCCAATAAATAAGAAAACTACAACAAATATTCGAAAAATTATGCCTCCATTATATGATGGGAGATAATAGTTGAATAAGGGTTTCCTTTGGAATAACCTTGTTTTCCATCGCATGGATAGAAATGGAATTTAATATTGAAATAGGTCATTGGAAAAACTGGCGCAAACTCCCTTCCCTCCAAAGGGTTGCTCGACCTATGAGTCTTGGATCGTTTGTATCRTTKAGTCAGAGMAACTCCTTAGGTCCCTGTGGGTACGTGAAACAACTCTACACACACACAATTCCTTCCATMATATGATCACAGCTGTGACCGTGGGCCTAAACCTTCGTGACCCCGTGCTTCGAGACTTTCGCGAACTTCTTGCTCCCTTTTTCCCTATTTCCAAATCGGTGAATTCTTCGACCTGAAATCCTCAATATGTTTCCACATACTCCTTTCCTGATAAACGGCTCAGATCAATTCACAAGTTTCGACTTCACGAGTCCTCTCTTCTTCCAACTCTCTCCTTCCCTACTTGTGAATCAATGAAGTGTTGATTTCTCGCTACGCACGTCCTATCTCAATGGATGGCCAGGATTACTTCGACTCTCAGATCTTCAGGTATTGTCCTCTTGAATTTTCTTCGAAGGGTTCTTCCTCTGAAATACGTAGATCTTCGCCACACGTTCTACTTGATCCAACGGTCCATAATCACTTCGCCCTTCGCAAAGTCTGAATTTCTCTCCTTGCAATTATTCCGAAGTCCGAATCCTCGAACTCTCGGATCTTCTTCCACCTGTCCCCTTGACGATGGACGATTTCACTATCCTCGGGACTTCGGTAAGTCCTAGACCCCTTTGCACCCTTATCACAAATTCCTCTTTTGAGACTTAGGTTATTCTCAAACTTCTTCTACACTCCTTACAGAGTTCTGCGCAAACTCTTATGCGACTTTTCTCGGCTTGAAAACCTTCGCGTTTCCTCGTTCCTGTATTCCCATTAATGAAATTTCTCGTGCCCTCCTGGAAAAGTATTGCTCTCTCTCCTGATGTTTTTAAGATGGACTTACGGCCTCCTCTATGCACTCCTTGTGCTTGGCCAAGATTTCGACGACTTCTCCCTTAGCCTACCCAAGCATCTTAAGCCATCTCCTTTCCTTTGTCGATGCACTCTTGGAAATCCTTCCTTCCTTAGAATGTTCAGTAATTTTGGGTTACTCTTAAGGATTCCAACACTTCCAATCTTTTTTTGCATGTGCGTTCTCACACCAATTCATTGTCCTCCTGGTAGAGTACTTCATAGTATTCAACAACTATGGACTGCGTTTCCTCCTCCGCAGTCTTTCTTTCCAAGGTACTTAACCACCTTGAAATTTCATCCTGAGCCTGTGAATTACCCTAGTGTGCCCCCCTGGAAATTTCTCTTCTGACTCCACTGAGTTCAGACACACACTCCTTGCGTCGGCTCATAGAGTTTCCACCCTCTATCGTGCACTCCTTGCACTTAGCCTAGAGAACCAGACTTAATTCAACACACTCACAGATAGAAAACTATATCTCTATCCCTGCAAATGATTTCTAACATTCATATACAATTCAAATGCATACACATGACATTCATAACATATCATCCATTACACAGAAATTGATAACAGGAAAAACTGTCTTTTTCTATTAATGGCAGAATGTCAAATTACAAATGTTTGAGTCTGGACTGCAACTGAGTCTCGGCTCTCATCAACCTCCCTAACCTGGCTTACAATGGTTCTTACTCTAACCCTGACAACCCTTTAATGGTCATACAACACAAGAGTTTATACAAGAGGGGCTCGACGATCTTCCCTCCAAACTAATCTAGTGTTGTCAAATCACCATTCAAAACGCCTGACTACCGAGGTAGATTACAATGATAGAAATTTGCTCCAAATCGGATGCAGATCCATCCTACCATCAACCACTTAATGGTGACCTTATCTCCAGCCTGTCAGAAGGCAAAAATTGGCTCTTCCATCTTGTCAACATTAAATTCCTTGATCACGCTTAGATCCTCAAAGGAAAAAACGAGAGGGTGGCGCCTCTCCCTTTCTGGAATGTGCACCACTCATTCTATCTGGTTGGCACGTGATGAGGTGGAGTGATGCTCATGCATCATACTCCATGGATAAAAAAATCATGAGCTCCTGCTCATGAGCTTCCCAACTCTATTGAAATCCCCCTGGATCCCAAAATTTCTCTTGGAGTTGTCTTCCTATTCCCCTGTTTTGTTGTTGTTGTTGCACCTTCCTTGTTGTTCGTGCAAGTTCCTTTATGTCCAGCTTCTCCTTGCTAAAAAGATATTTTGTTGACTTCACCATTATCTCCCTTATCTCATGTATCACCTCTTCCAGCGACTTCATCGATTGTTTTTCCTTGACCAGTCTACTCGACTGCAATTCTTCAAGTTTTTCTATGGGTGTATCATCCTGATCCCCCATGCTTCTTTCAACTCCTATGAAACTGAATGGCCACTCTATTGCAAACTCCAATTCTGCAATCTCACTACTGAATTGTTTTCCAGCTGCCTCCTATGATAGATTGATCCCTTTCAGTTCCTCGGCTAGTTCTATTCCAGGTTCTCCCAGCTATAACTCGTATCAGTGTGTCTCCTTTGGCATGGCTATTTATTGGCATCCCCTTTCTGGTTCTGGACTATTCAACCAATCCTCTAGTGATTTTAAATCCATTTCCCACTGAGTAAGTAACTCAACTGGGTACTCCCCTTCTATTGGGACAAACTTCAGTATCTATTCCTCCTCCTCCTTGATAATATCAGTTCTTTGTCCTTTTGTTGCATCTGCAACATCTATGCTAGCCTCTCCCCGGCTGCTTGGCAGGAATATTTCTATTCCCCCAACGACCATAACACTCCCCTAATCCTTCTCCTCAGTGGTGTAAGTATTTAACTTCTCATCGTCTTCATTCACGCAACTTACAATTCCTCTTGCATCCTCATATGGATCAGACATTTGTTTCACCTCTTCTTCATCTGTGAACACCCCTTGCTAACATGAACTCTCAGTTGAGCTCATCTCTTCTCCTTTTCCCACGGAAAATTGGGATGTCTCTTCTACCCACCTGGAAATTTACGAGATCCACTGATCCCTTCTCATTTCACTCTTGGAAACCTACGAGACCTCTGCCAGATCTCTTTCCCTCACCATTGAGGATTTTCTCATACCTCAACCATCTCCTCAACACCTGTTGTTTCTTTTGGTTCAACAACTTTCGAATAGGACATTCATTTGTTCTCTTCAAAGTCCACTCGTACATCCAGTGTACCTTTGCTTCTTGCTACATCTTGAATGTTAGATTCTCCATCTTTGTTCGGATTTCATTGAGCTCCTGGTCCATCTCTTCTTTTATCCTCTATAGATGGAATTCTCTATGACCATGATCATAACTTCCAATGACCATATTGCCTCACCTACATCCCACCTGGTTGTTTATCATCTATTGCACACCTTGCGACAACTTTAACGGTGTACTACACTCTGTCTCCCTTGCCTACAGAAATCAATTATGCATTAGCTCGGATACCACTCTGGTGTAAACCCCCTTCCCTCCAAAGGGTTGCTCGACCTCCCGGTCTTGGATCGTTCGTATCGCTGAGTCAGAGTGACTCCTCAGGTCCCTGCGGGTACCCGAAACCACTCTACACACACACAGGTCCTTCCCTCAGATGACCACAGTTGTGACCGTGGGCCTAAACCTTCGCGACCCCATTCTTTGGGACTTTCTTGAACTGCTTTCTCCCTTTTTCCTGATTTCCGAATCGGTGAATTCTTTGACCCGAACTCCTCAATCTATTGCCACGTACTCCTTTCATGATCAACGACTAAGATCAATTCGTGAGTTCGTACTTTGCGAGTCCTCTATTCTTACAACTCTCTCCTTCCTGACTTGTGAATCAATGAAGTGTTGATTTCTCGCCACGCATCCTATCTCAATGGACAACCAGGATTACTTTGTCTCTCATCTCTTTGGGTATTCTTCTCTTGACTTTTATCCGAGGGGTTCTTCCTCTAAAATACATAGATCTTCACCATGCTTCCTTCTGGATCCAACAATCCAAAATCACTTTGACCTTCTCCCTTCGTGAAGTCTGAATTTCTCTCCTTGCAATTATTCGGAAGTCTGAATCCTTGAACTCTCAGATCTACTTCCACCTATCCCCTTGACGATGGATGATTTCACTATCTTTGGGGCTTCAGAAATTCCTCGACCCCTTTTCACACTTAGTGCAAATTCCTCTTTCAATACTTAGGTTATTCTCGAACTTCTTATGCACTCCTTGCAGATTTCTGCATAGTCTCTTCTGCAAATTTTCTCGTCGTGAAAACCTTTGCGTTTTCCCATTCCTCTATGCCCTTTAATGAACTTTYTTGTGCCCTCCTGGTAGAGTATGGCTCTCTTTGTTGAGCTTTGTAATATGGCCTTACAGTCTCCTTGGTGCACTCCTTGCACTCGGCCAAGATTTCAACGTCTTCTCCCTTAGCCTACCCGAGCATCTTAAGGCATCTTCGTTCCTTTGTCGATGCACTCTTGCAAAGCCTTCCTTCCTAATAATGTTCAGTAATTTTGGGTTTCTCTTAAGGATTCCAACACTTCCAATCGTGTTGCTCATGTGCATTCTCTCACCAATTCAATGCCCTCCTAGCAGAGTACTTCAGAGTATTCAACAACTCTGGACTGTGTTTCCTCCTCCATAGCATTTCTTTCCAAGGTACTTAACCACTTTGAAATTTCCTTCTGATCCTATGAATTACCCTGGTGTGCCCTCCTGGAAACTTCTCTTCTGACTCAACTGATTTTAGACACGCACTCCTTGCATCGACTCATAGATTTTCCACCCTCTATCGCACACTCCTTGCACTTAGCCTAGATAACCAGACTTAATCCAACACACTCACAGATAGAAAATTGTATCTCTATCCCTACAGACGATTTCTAACATTCATCTACAATTCAAATGCATACACATTACATTCATAACACAACATCCATTACACAGAAATTGATAATAGGAAAAACTTTCTTTTTCTATTAATGGTAGAATGTCAAATTATAAATGTTTAAGTTCATACTGCAACTGAGTCTCGGCTCTCATCAACCTCCCTAAATTGGCATACAATGGTTTTTCCTCTAACCTCAACATCCCTTTAATGGTCATACAATACAAGAGTTTATATAACGGGGGCTCGCCGAGCTTCCCTCCAAGATAATCTAGTGGTGTCAAATCACCATTCAAAACGCCTAACTACCGAGGCAGATTACAATGATGGAAATCTTCTCCAAATTGGATGCATATCCCTCCTACCATCAACCACTTAATGCTGACCTTATATCCAACTTGTGTGAAGGCACAAGTTGGCTCTTCCATCTTGTCAACATTAAATTCCTTGATCACGCTTAGATCCTCAAAGGAAAAAACAAGAGGGCGACGTCTCTCCCTTTCTGGAATGTACACCACTCGTGTTATCCGGTTGGCGTGTGCTGAGGTGAAGCGATTCTCCTGCATCAAAAACTTGTTATCCTTGGATTGAAAGTGGAAACAACTCCTCTTTCCCCTTGAATCTCCAATATTTCTTCATGTATATTTGGTTCTTAGGATAGCGTTAAGGGTGAAGCCTCCAACATTTGGTTTCCCAATGTCCAATTAATTTGTATTACTAGAAATCATTCCTACATGGGTTTATTGGCCTTCTAGAGTGCCAACAATCACAATCCTTGTGACCTTTCTTATTGCAACAAAAAAGAATTATGTCATTCCTTTTTGAATTGTGATGATGCTTTCCATATTGGTTGCCTCATCCCATAATAATTGGAGTGAATATGGATGGGATAATCGTCTCTTTTTCCCCTCTTCCAAGATTCTATAAGAAAATTCAAGTGGCTTATTGCACATGTCTTCTTTTATAGCCTCTTGCCTTGATGAAAGTGGCTTGCGTTTCACTTGTGTTGGCTTCTTATCTAGTGAATCCTAGGCCTTCATACTTGGGCCTCTCTTGAGGTACAATGGGGATCCAGATCCCTTGGCCTTCCTTGCCTATCCTTTGGCCCTCATATCCCATTTGTATCATAAGATTAAAACCGATGCCTCTAGTGTTCTTTTCAAAGTCACCAAAGGTTTCTTAAGGAAGGATTTTGGAAGATGAATTTACCATGATTTCCTCTATCATGGTACTAGCTTCGGAAATGGAAATTGAAGGGGCATGATTGGTCTATTGGAAAACTACTTCTAGATTCTTCAAGGCCTTTTCCTTCACTTCCAAGTCTAGTATAGGTGATAAATGACCTCAGTGAACCTATCCTCTTGAAAAAATGGGAGTGAAAGGAACTTTTCTATCCACAAGAATCATTCACCAAATGTCGTGGGTGACCTATGGGAAAGGAAAATTGCCCAGGCAATGAAATAAACTTCCAAATGTTTATAAATTCTCCCAATCCATAAACAAAAATGCAAGGGGTCTTTTATTTCAACCGGGAAAGGGATAAACCGATAGAGAATAACACGCCCAAGGGTTTGTAAAATATCCCAAGCTACAAAAATGTCTAGCAATCAAACCAACATTGTGTACAGCCTATGGAAAAAGAATAAACCACCCCGCAATCTAAAATGCGTCACAGAGGAGGAGATGTAATTTGTGGGTGAGTGTAAATCGGCCAACAAGATGGACATTTTTGTAGATTTCATACCATGATCCAGTAATTCATAAAATAACCCAAACATCCATTACACAAAATGTATAAAAATTTAAACCAAGACATGATAAAATAGAACCATTTTATTATGCTCAGAGAATTCATTACAAAGGGGGTGAGCGATGCATACTCAAAATATCGTGAATTTTTACTCACCAGCATACCCAAATTGCAGATAATTGTGGCCTCACGACACCTTCACTTAGTGTGGATAGACTTCTTGACTCCTTTATCCATCAAATTCAACAAGGTTTCCTTTCGATCTCTTATTTATGCTTCTTTATTATTTCCCCCCAATTCTCTTGTCATCTACTATTGGTCCCCTCACTTCAACCTTCATTTTTTTAATGGTTTCCTTTGGAAGACCAACCATCACAATGGTTAACATACACTTCCAACTTTACCAAAAAGACAAAGTACAATAAAAAAAAATGGATAAGATTATTACAAATTTTAGAAAGTTTTTTCAAAGATCTAATTAGGATTAGCAGTGTTTTATTTATTAAAAAAATAAAGGGGAGAGACTAGATATCCCTCCACCTAAGAGGTCACACCACTCTACACCACACCACTCTACACCAGTGTCTTGAATAAAAGAGGGCCAGGGAGGGAATTGTCATAAATCCTTTAAGGATAGAATTTTATACTCCGTGGTGGACTTTAGAGGTATAGAGTCTTCGATATATGTGTGAGGTGATGGAGGAAATACCTCATAGAATATGGGGCACACTATTAAAATGTGTGATGTAATTTCTTTAGTGACTACATTTGTGTGTGTATGATATTAGTAGATATTAAGATCATTCTCTATTTGACATGTTGTGCATATAATGAAGCATAATTATACTATGTGAGGGTTAGAAATACCTCACTTATAATCTCTTAATATAACTATTTACCCACAAACCCTAAAAGTGAGTAAATCTCACATGCATCAAGAGGTTGAATGTCTCAATTTGTAGACCTATTTAAACAAGACTTTGGATTCATTTATGCGATTGAGAGGTTGTATATGGATCATGTATGAACTACATACTAAATTATTGTAAATCCTAGTTTAAAGTGGATGTTTTCCCACTTTGGTGTTTTACCACTATAAACTTATTTTATTTCTTTCTTTCTATTTGATTTTCTAGAGGAAGTAATTGATTAGATCCTTAGTTGTTCATGCATTATGTTCTACATTTTTAGTGTTAATTTTATTCATAGTATTAAATACATATGCTAAATCCATTTTCCTTTGTTGATTTATTTATTTCTTGATTATAGGATCACTTTTATCTAATTTTAGTGGCTTCATTACATCTCGAGCACTTGAATTATCCTAATGTTTTTGGCTCAAATCAGATCTAAATTGCTTTAGATGTTGCACATTCATTTTCCTTTATAAAATTTTATTGAAAATTTATTGCAAAATTTTTATAGTTTAATTTTTTAATCAAAATATTTTTATCAAATAATTAAAAAAATGTAAAACATGGCCCACGAATCCAATTATATAGACTGGTGTGCCCCAATTCATGGCTCTTGGCTTTAGTAGCCACTCCTCCAAATATAGTGTTGGTTTAGCTCTTGTTAGCCACATGTAGGATCCTCCAAAATGCCTTGGTGACACTCAACTCCTATAGAAGTCTCCTCCTAGTGTACATGCATGATGGTTTGACACTCTAGAAACTATCATATTTCTACAGAAACCCATTATTTCCATTGTCTATCCAATACACCACCCCCATTGATTGTGTGTGTATTCCAAGCCTCTGCATCGTGTGGGTACAACCAGTGTTTTCCACATGGAATCATACCCACCAACTAGAACTTTCCATCCTAGTATGCAGTGTGGGAACCCAATTGGTGCCTACAATGCCAGTAGTACAGTTACATTTTCCACATTAGACAGTGACACATAACACTTCTACAAGATGCCACATCATCATATGGAAGAGACATGGACCAATATACCACTACCACATTAACTCTATATATAGTTAAAAATTCAATAAAATGTATAAAATTATCACATGTGACACTCCTTGCTATGTAAACCATAGGGGGATTTGTAGTTTGAATTTCAAGGTGATTTTGTAACCAAAATAAATTTTGACTCAGTTATCCATTTGCAATGTAATTTTCTTTCTTGGTTTTAGTTTTCTTCCTAGAACGTAAAGGTACAAGTCGTTTTTAAAAATTGTTCCTTTGAATGTTTCAAAAATATCAATTTTGTCAAAAAAACCAAGCTTTGTCCTTGATTTGGAAACTTCAAAAGGATATAAATCACTCATTTTAAATCTAGTTTTACTTATGTTTTTTTAAGATGATCAATTTTTTACCTAGGTACCATTTATGTGGTGAGATTTGAGAAATTTTGTATTCTTATCTCAACTTTGATTTTACATCATCAAAATGAATTTTGAGTTGGTTAATGTTCCTAAATTAAATGGTTATAATTACAAAATATAGAATCAAATTCGATTTGTATTCTAAATGGAAAGAACCTATAGTAAATTGTTAAAGGTTTCATCACAAAGTTGATGGACAAAAAAGAATTGATTGTCTGGGAAGAGAAATTTGAACAAGAAAGGGGTTATATTGGATAGATGATATCTAATAGCATAGAAGTACACATTGAATCTAAAGTCATTTATTTTGAGGCATGAATTACATTAGATTCCATGTGTGACAATAATGATCTTATTTCCACTTATTATTAATAAACAAAAAGTCATGAATTAGATCCTAAAGATTTTAAGAGGTTTGAACAATCTCTAGTTGAACTTAAAGTTACAATGTGAATAAGTAGTTGCAATGTTTATTATAAGAAATGTGATACAACACTTATTATTTTAGTAAAGAATAAATTTCCTCCTATATATGACCTATTCATCCAAACAAGAAATAGAGCACTTGAAATGTCTAAAGATGATCAACAACCTAACTTTGAAAAATTCTACGAAGTCTTAATTTGTGAAAAAGGAAGGACTTTTTCATGGGGGGAAATTCTACGAAGTCTTAATTTGTGAAAAAGGAAGGATTTTTTCATGGGGGGGAAGTTTTATTGGTAGTGCACATTTAGTTCATGGAAGAAGAATCCATCCAAAGTTCCTAAGAAGTATTTTGATGTTTCAAGCAATACTCTAAATAATTCCAATGTAGGTGCTTCACACAAGAAGGAATGGAAACTATGCAAAAACTATGGCAAGTGAAACCATGCTGAGAATAATTGTTTCAAAGGTGTCAAGAGCTTGCAAAATATAAGGAAACTCAATATTATAAGGACAATATAGTTTCTCTTGTTTCCTATTCTACTCAATCATGTAATTTTATCAGGCTCATTCTATAGATTGGATTATATATTTAGGTGTTTCACACCATATGACCAATAATTCTTATTTGTTTACTTCCTGTAACAAAGATATGAACTCAACTCAATATATTTCAATTTGTGACGGTAGTTCTCTTTCGATACTTGGTTCAAAAAATGTTGACATTCATAATAGTGTATTGGAATATGTTTTGCATGTTAATGGAATGCCCATTGTCAAGTACCTAGTAACCTTTGTGCATAGTTGAGGCTATAAGGTACCTCAAAAATCCACAATTTTGTTCTCTTTGATACCTAAATCAATTTCTCTAGTTAGTCGTAGAATTACATTGAATTTCAATATTAATACATGAATCCAGTTCTATAATTATTTTATCCGTGACTATGGAAATTAAAACTATAAACACATAGTTGCTCAACCTAGAAAATAATACCACAAAGAACATAAATCACAATAACAGTTCATTTCATACCATGAACAATTAAACTTACCTTTCTAGGTAAGTAATCCTCCAATTTCTTGTCAAAAAAGGATGTTCCTCCTATGCTTAGGCCCTACGTCACACTTAATATTTTTATAATCAAGGCACCCCCAAGTTGAGGCTATGAATCCACAAGGATTAAGTCTTAAGGTTTGGATCCAATTTCTCTCTCTCATACCACAACCCAAAAAAATCTCTAGCTATGATCGATGCCACCCCCAAACTGAGGCTATGAATCCACAAGGGTTAAGTATTAAGGTTTGGATCCAAGTTCTCTCTCTCATACAACAACCCAAAAAATTCTCATAGGCTAGGAATTTGTCTATAAAAATCCCAATGAACTAGCACTCTTACCCCTCATCATGAAGAACACTAGATATTCTCCAATAGATGTTGGCCAAGGAATATATCTACTAAGAGTCCAAGGATTCTTAGCTATATGATATATTTCCCCATGCCTCAACCATCGAACCAATTACCTACAAGGTTGTAAAAAATCTATGGATGTAAATTCCTCTCAATAGAAAATCAACATCATAATCCCACAATAATAAGGCAACCCACTTGCCAGTAATTCCTCACAATCCTCTTTGTTTTCATTCTTATAGTAATACTAGAGCTCAAAGCCCGCATTTCACCTTTTATTGTACAAATCCCATGTACCTCCTTTAATATCCAAATCTTAGGAATCTTAAACAATGGTTAATTAATCAACGATTTTAATAATCTATAGAGGACCTAAGGAATTTATTTAGGTCATTTCCTAAGATATCCCCCCCATAGTGCCTAAATCCTTCTACAATCCACCTTTTACTTCCGCCACTTGTACAATCATAGCCCCTCATCTATTTTAGTCCTTCTTCATTTGTAACCCGTAGAGTTTTTATATTATAATCGAATGTACAATTACAGTTTGCATATTATCTCAACTTATAGCCATCTCTTCATTACAATTGAATCCACAATCAAAGGGGTTAAACTAGGGTATTACACTACAACCCCCTTTGGAATAACATCATCCTTGGTTTTATTTTCATTTCAACTATGAGACCATTTATTCATTCTTCAATTTCATCTACAACACCATCCTCTCCTTTGAAAATATGTATAGTTGTTGGATATCTTATACACAATGCATCTACACTAGCTTCCCACTACCCAAATTACCTCCCAAGTATTGGCATATCAGCATGTACATATGTCAATCACCAAGTAAAACATTGTTATAGCCATTTTTATGTAGCAATTATCACATTCACATGAATATTCACTTTCACAATGCAGGCATGTATATTCATAACACAAAAAATGTATGAAATCGTATTCCAATACATATATGTATGACTATTTCTCTTCGTCTCAAAGTTACCATGGGTAATAGTTCATCTCAATGTATTTTTTTGCATACCCTCCTTGATCAATTCTAGTTTCCTTTTCTTTGCAACAACTAGTCGTCTAGGCTCTAGCATCCCCTTCTCTACTAAATATTCCCTTGGGTGATCCATCTTTCAAGGTTTTCACATGCAATAAGAGTACCAATAGAGGGTTTTGGTGTCATCTTAATGGCATTTTCCCTAGATTTCCAACTTCCAATAGTCATCATTTTCCTTTACTAGGTAGATTCACCATCCATCGTTCAATTGTGAATGTAATAATTCTTCTCTTCATGATATCTTATTTTGAATTCCATATCATGGGAATATATTTTTGTAACACTAATTTATTGATAGAGCATTCATTTAGTCAATTGACCTTACTACTTAATATTTTCATCCTTTCACTATGAAATCTATAACAACACTAGGAAATGATATTATAATTATAAATACAAATAATTCAACCATTTCAACTGCTATTATATAAACCACAATTAAATAAAATACTTAGAAATTTGAATATTTTTACAAAAAATCATCAATGATTTATAGATAGCATATGAAGAACTAGTAAGATTAACCAAGGTTTCTAAAATTTAAAATAAATTTCCATCCTTAAAATCATCCCTGTATAGCACATATGTGCCTTCATACAATGCAACCCAACATATGTGCTAACACCTATGGGTGTGTTGTGGTCACAACAACCCTCCTTTTTCTTTATATTTTATAAGTTGGAGAAAAGGAGTCCCCTACTAATCTTAACCCTAAAATCTTAGCCTACCCTACTTCTTCACTACCCAAAAAGACATGAATAGATTCTTGATAATTATCTACCCTTGAATAATCCTTTCTTAATTGTGCATTCATAGGCCAATCCTTTCCCAGTGTCCCTTCGAACCTTGGGAATACTTTTTGGAAAGATTCTATTGAAATCCTTTCATCATTGGTTATGGTTCTGATACCTCAGATATAGATTTAATTGGTCACTTATTTCCTTATCTTACATCTGAGAATATAGTGAGTAGTTTTGACATTATAAGGTCACAAATTCTCTCAAAACTAATCAAACAATTGTAATCCTTTATCAATTTGAGGAATCATTAATATGAAATAAATCATAAAGAAAACACATAAGGGTTAACCCTAGTAATAAATAATCCTAAACAAGCTTCTCGTTTCTCCATTTGATAGAGTTTACAACCCTCACATGGGAACCCTTGAAATTTTTATGATATCAGAAGACTAGAATTCAAATCTGAATCACACTTTCTTTTAGTAATTTCGATAGTTGAAGCCTGAGCCAACTTGAACTTTCTAGTTTTCCCCAAATCATATAATTTCTCCTCGATCCCATGTTACTAAAATTACCAAGCCTGAATGGGGTGTAATGAGCTACCAATATTGGTTTATATCAGTTGATTTTTTTTCCCAACCACAAAATTTTATGTTTCATTCATAATCCTCAAAAAGATCCAATAAGTTCTCAAAGGGGTAAATCAATCTCTTATTCTTGTACACATTGCATATTTTTTTTCGAGAAATAAAAAATTTTATATTCATATAAAAAGAATATACATATCACGGTCTCTCATGAGACTACAATTGATACTTTCTCATCTGCTTCAAAATACATACTCCATACCTATCATTCTTCTTTATTCATCTTGGACAACTTGAAAAGGCTACTTTCTAACTCTGATAATTTTATATCAAAAAACAATTTCAGCCAAAAAACTGCCAAAGGATACAGTCCAAAATTCATTTCTTCTTGGAGTACATCTTCGTAATACTACTAGAGTATGAAGACCCCATGATACAATTCAAGGGAATCCTTGGATAGATCATTTACCAGAGTATTTAGGGACCTATAGATGTGTGTAATAGAGAACCATTAAAAATATGTGAGGAAGGAACATGTATGCTCCATGATATTCCTGGCTCTTGGGACTTGCATCTACATTTTTTCATTCACCGAGTCAACAAATACTTTTGAGTCCCCATAAATTTGAAGCTTCCTCATATTTAGAGAAGTATCATGCACTAATATAGCCCACAACACTAAGATATTTTCTTTAATTTCGGTGCCCACGGCTGGCATATGTCTAATTTTAAAACAATGGACCTCATAAATTAACAAGACCACCCATTCCCCACACTTAGGAGGATGTCCCTCTTAGGAACAATAAAAAATCCCCAGGGGATTTTATTATAGAAGTAGAGATACGGAACGAGCTTGATCTTGGGCATCTTGGTCTCACATGAGAATTCTAACATCAACTTGGATATCAAAGAAGCAATTGAGAATGGAGGAATGAATTTCTCCTAAAATATATTTTTATTGTGATCCCACCACACAAAATACACCAAAACTAAAGGGAGGGATCTGAACTTATTATCCTTTGGGTCATCCTTCCATGATTTTATCTAATCAGTTAAAGTAACTATAGGAGAGGGGCCAATTCTTGATAGATGATTGTGAATATTTGTTGTATTACTGAGAGGGGGGGTGAATCAGTAATAGAGCAATTCAATCCTTTTTAACAAAAAAATGAAAGTTTTATATCAATGTAGCATTATCATCCAATAGTTTCAAAGTAAATAAACAATGAACAAATGAGAAATCATATACATACATAATACACCAGTGTTTTTACGTGGAAACCCAAAGTGGGAGGAAACCACAGAATGTTTTTTCTTATATGTCTTTAAGAATTACATTCATTGGAAGCACCAACTTCCTTTGTTTTCCAGCTGCAACTAGAAGGAGGCTCCAACACCCTATTTTCTCAGGCTACAACCTGAGGGAATCTCCAACTCCCCAATTCTCTGGCCACAACCAGAAGGAGGCTACAACCCCCTGGTTTCTCAGGCTACAACCGTAGGGAAGCTCCAACTCCCCAATTCTCTGGCTACAACCAGAACGATGCTACAACCCCCTATGTTCTCTGGCTACAACCACATGTACTTTCCCCATCCAACTGCCCCGATGTAGAAGTAGAATGATGGAA
The DNA here is from genome assembly GCA_010110895.2 of Picea sitchensis. Lineage (NCBI taxonomy): Eukaryota > Viridiplantae > Streptophyta > Pinopsida > Pinales > Pinaceae > Picea > Picea sitchensis. The sequence continues at coordinate 190,405 of SNQJ01S0028604.1, read as the reverse complement.
CCACTGTCACACTATAACAGTGAGATATACTATTGTAAACCTGTACCAATCAACCTGTAATCAACCTGTAACAACCTGTACCAATAAACTGGTCCAAAATGTACCATACATCAACCTATACCATAAACAGATGCATCAACCATGCACCAAACCTCTACAAATAACCTGTCACAATAACATGTCCAAACAACGTGTAATCAACATGTACCATAAACAAGTGCATCAACCATGCACCAACATGTACCTCAACCTGTCCCATGAACGAGTGCATCAACCATGCACAAAATATGTACCAATCATGCATCAAATACACATAAA
>SNQJ01S0028604.1:158421-172976 GCA_010110895.2 Picea sitchensis | reverse complement strand
TGGATACATAAACTAAGAGGATAAATTGTTAATAAAAAAATTTGAGTTTCTTAAATATAGACCAATGATATAGATTTAAATATTGATATGGCTAGTATCTTAGCAAAGGTTAATGTACATGTCCCTCTTAGTACTGATATTGTATTTTTTTTTTAAATACCTACAAGAAGGTTTCTATTGCGAGATTTTGGAGTGTCTCTCCCATAGAAACCACGTCGGAGATGATACCTCTTAACGTCTCTCTTCCCACGTTCTAGATGAGAACTTGCCACCTTCAAGACGCCAGTCTTGCCACGTTCTAGATGTCTCTATTGCCACGTTTCAGACATCTAAAATGTCTCACTTGCCACGTTTGAAACGTCAGTCTTGCCACCTTTGAAGCATCTCTCTTGCCACGTCTGAAACGTCTCACTTGCCACGTTTGCAACGTCTCACTTGCCATGTTTGAAACGTCAGTCTTGCCATGTTTGCAACGCCTCTCTTGCCAAGTTTGAAACGTCGGTCTTGCCAAATTTGTAACGTCTCTCTTGCCACGTTTGAAATGTCACAATACAGACAAAAACTAGGTCGTCGGAAAAACGACGTCATGTGAAACGACATTTGAGGGGGTCCGAGGTTTGTCGGTCTTCCGACAATAGAAAGTGGCAATTGCGTTGAACACGTCGTCGGAATTTAACCCAAATGCAGTATTGATTTCCTGTGTAATTATCATCCATTATGATAATGTTCCTTTGTGTCTGAACCACTCTATGAATCCATGCTCTTGTCCACTATCATATATCTATCCAAACCTGCTAAGTGTTCTTACGAATCCATATATGTCCATACTATCCAAGACTCTACTTGCACAACTGTCCATAATGCTAACCCATTTATCACTATACTATCATGAAGTCTTGATTAATCTATCAAACTGTAATTCTACTAAATGACTTCTCTGGATATGTCTTCTCAAACTATGCAAGTTGATCAAAGGATGGTTCTTTGGTTTTTCGCAACTATCGTATAGACTCCCCCTGTCTAATATTCATATTACCTGGGCATCTCTAAGTCGGATGGCTCACAACAATTCCTGCTCTGATGTGTATTCATCATCATATTCATTGGTAGATTAATCATCTCTTGATCTCTGACTTCTTTCTTTCTGTCTATGGATTCATCTTTCACTACAATTCCTGAAAGTACAATCTCTTGAACATGTTCCTTATTTACCTTCACTTCTTTTCTTTCATTTATTTTCCAAACCTTTTTGTATATGACATCTTTATTTTTCTTTGTAGAATTTTCTTCATCTCGTTTTATTGCCAATATTGCGATCTCTGGGACTTGGTCTTTGTTCACCTATTCTTCATGTTTTCTTATCCATACTATCTTATATATGATATCAATGTTATCTTTCATGGAAGTATCGATCATGCTTCTACAATCACTAGCTATGTGTCCATAGTTATGACATTTGTAACATTCAATTTTAAGTGGGGCCACATAGGAATTTATTTCTTGAACATTTCTTTTATAATCCCTGCAATCTGCAACCTTATGTCCAAAATTAGTACAATAAAAACAATGACCATAAAAGAAATTTGCATACCTGGGAGTGAATGATCTTATTTGTGGTGTAGTCCTTCTGAATTTCTACCTTGACTGATCATGATCCTGATTGAAGCTTCTTTATGGCTTGAACATGAATGGGCTTCTTGAAGATGTATCTTCAATAGTTTTCTTAGATTCTAGTTGACCATGATTCCTTCCTTTGAGTACTTTTGCATAACTCTTTCTATTTTCTTCATTCTTCTTTTCTAGAAACCTTGAGCTCTTCTCTTCATTCTGTATAACCGATGTGGATTTTTATGTCTCTTCAATGTTCTTATTGATCTTGATGATTTTACTTCTCAATGTGACAAATTATTCTTCAATCTTCTCAACCTCTTCTTATTTCTTCATTATCTGAGGCTTCATGACTTCCTCTGTTCTTTTCCCTTCTTCAAGATGAATTTTTAATGTGATTATTTCTTCTTCAAGTCTTTTCTCTTCTTGACCAAACTATGCCTCAACATGGTTTAGATCGACAGTTCTTTCCTTAAGATAATTTGTCAATATATTCTCTCTTACTTCTTCTTCTTCCTTTTGTGCTGCTATTTTGGCTTCCAAATACTTCTTTTAATATTCAAGAATTTATTCGATGTTTTTGGCTTCTTCTAGCTGAGTTCTTAAGTTCTCGATGACCTGTTGGGATTCTTAAAAAATGTGAATGCTTTCCTTTTGTTTCATCAATTCTTTCTTGAGTGAATTTTTTTCTTCTCTTAGTTCATCTAAAGCATTAATCAATTTTGCTTCATAATTGTCTTCCTTTTCATATATATTTTCTATTTCATTTCCTTCATGGCATTCTATTTCAATATGTTCACTTTTTTCACAATTAAAGAAAAACAACATACCTCTGGTGATTAGGTACTCTTCATCTTCTGAATCTCTTTGACATGGTGAACATAATTCTTCTTGATGTGTATTTGCATCTTCTTTGGCATTTTTTGAATCTGTGATGGGTGAAGAATATATGTCATGTAACTTATCCCGAATTTATTTGGATGATGAAAATTTACCAACATTTTCTCTTATCATATTAGGTAATCCTTCCCAGATGAAATCCATTTCTATTTTTTTATTCTTCTTCAATTCCTTCTTGGCTGCAGTATTTTCCCTTTTTGAACTATCATATCCTGTAACGACTGATAGCCAAATATAATGTCCCTACCCCTGTAAAAATACTTTCATCCTTCTAATCCACATATCATACTTTAAACCATTCTGAACATTGAACAGTGGTACTCCATTCTCATAATAATCCATGATCTCCTTCTAGGGGTTAAACTATTTCCTGAAGGAACCTTCTCTAATACCAATTGTTGTATTACTGAGAGGGGGGGTGAATTAATAATAGATCAATTTAATCCTTTTTAACCATATAATGCAAGTGTTATATCAATGTAGCATTATCATCCAATAATTTCAGAGTAAATAAACAATGAACAAATGAGAAATCATACACATACACAGTACAACAGTGGTTTTACGTGGAAACCCAAAGTGTGAGAAAACAATGAATTTTTTTTCTTATATGTCTTTAAGAATTACATTCATTGGAAGCACCAACTTCCTTTTCTTTCCAGCTGCAACTAGAAGGAGGCTCCAACCCCCTAGTTTCTTAGGCTACAACCTAAAGGAAGATCCAACTCCCCAATTCTTTGGATACAACCAAAAGGAGGATACAACTCCCTAGTTTATCATGCTACAACCAGAAGGAGGATACAACCCCCTAGTTTCTCATGCTACAACTTGATGGAAGCTCCAAATCCTCAATTCTATAGCTACAACCATAAGGAGGATACAACCCCCTATGTTCTCCGGCTACAACCGGAAGGTGGCTAAAACCACCTGTCCTTTCCCTGTCCAACCTCCTTGGCTATAAGTAGAATGATGGGACCACTGTCACACTATCACTGTGAGATATATTGTTGTAAAACTGTACCAATCAACCTGCACCAATAACCTAAACCATGCATCAACCTATACCTCAACTTGTAATCAACATGTACCATAAACAAGTGCATCAACCATGCACCAACCTGTAACTCAGACTGTACCATAAACAAGTGCATCAACCATGCACTAACCTATACCATGAACAAGTGCATCAACCATGCACCAACCTGTACCTCAACCTGTACCATGAACAAGTACATCAACCATGCACCAAACCTGTAAAAATAACTTGCCACAAAAACCTGTCCAAACAACTTATCACAACCTGTCTCATCAATATTATGAACCAAGACATATCTACTCACTAAGATTAATCACCAAGACAACTCTCAAATATATGCATCAACCAAGAATAACACAACAACTCATAATCATCACCAAGATCAATATGTGCTTCTAATAATATACCAATACAAGTATGCTACATCATCCATAAACCATGTGTGAACAATACTACTAAAAAGTGCCTCCAACCATGTACCAAGTATGTACCGATCATGTATCAAATACACATAAACTATGACTCATCAAGATGTACCAAAATCATCAACTATACACCTCATGTATGTGCCAACTCATCAACTACTTGTCTCAACCATGTACCCAACATGTACCTCAACCAAAATCCCTCATCAATTTTATCATCCAAATCTGATTTGTAACTCTGTAATAGACCTGGTGTATATGATAACATACCTGCAGACCTTCCCTAACTTTAACAACAAGAGACTATCATTTTATCAAACTTTACTTTAGTCTCACATTACTAATTTTGGATTAGTAAAAAACTGTAACTTGCAATAATCATAACTGTGTACCTGTAATGAATAAAGATATGAAAATGATACATAATGTTCTTTAGTGTCTTGTATGCAATTCCTCCATATTTCACTACTTGGAACCTCTCAGAAAAGGAGTTATAGAAAAAATGGAATACTTTTGGCCCTTGGTTATGGAAGAAAGTGAAGATTAAGGAAGAAAGGAAAAATATGAACTGCACAGAAGGCACATTGACTAATATTGGGTTGAAGTGGTTAAAGAAGCAGAAAAGAAGGAGAGAAGTAAGCGAAAGCTAGTCATTGAACGAGGAGATCGAGGATGATAGATCATCAAGGAAGATGGATTGTGGAAAACTCAGCAAGTGGAATAAGATGTCAATGAGTGCTTTGGAGCACCTTGCAGAAAAGAAGGAAAGATAGACTGGCGAAGCCCAGGAAGTACAGGTCAAGTTGACCTAGGGTTTTAGACACCTAGGGTTTTGGTATCTATGGTTTTGACACCTAGATGTTTTTCATTGTAATGTATAAATAAAGTTCTAGAGGACCTGGGATGGGTGGTTGTTCATCATTAGTGTGGATGATCATTATTTTTTACACTATTGTGGAAGTGTTGTGCATGAGAGAATTCTGTATTGTAAGATCTTCAGTTGTGTGCGAAGATCAACCCTCCAGCTGGGTGTGCAGGGAAGGGAGATAGAGAAGAGATAAAGAGAGAGATATTTGCAAGCTAAGAGTGTAGATAGAACTGTATGTTTTCACATAATATATCAAGAAACACAGTTATCTGGACGTAGCCCTAGGGAGAGGGTGAACCACTTATATCTTGTTGTCCGGTGTGATTGATGTTGTGTTCTTTTTCTTTCTATTCTACTATTATTTGCATCATTGTGTTAAATCTGAGATATAACTTGTGCAGTAGGTTTAAGGGAAATAAAGAGTAACTATATTGTTGCATGTTGTTGCCTTGGAACCACTTTACATTTCCTCTGGTTGTAGACACCTGTGTCCTTCAACCCCTTATTGTTATTTCGGGTGAGACTGCATCTGCTTCGCAGGTGTTTACGAAAGGGCTAGTAGTTAGGGATTTTTGGTGCACTATTAGAACTAAACCCTGGGCCTACCCCTGTGCCAACAAATGGTTCTTTTGTCAGGATAGGGATCTTCTTGAGTGAATGTCAAGGTGGTTTCCATTGAAGATAGATATTTAGAAGTGGATAGAATAACAAGAAAAGGACTTTGGTGAGGCTCATAATAAGAACCCTAATATTGGTACAGAGGATTGGTTGGGAAGATATATCTTTAACGATATACACAAAATTTTCTTTGGAGGAATTCATAAGAATCTATACGAGTAGATAGCCAGATTAGCAGATACCCAGTTCAAAATCAGATCTAGAACACCTATTGTTTGGATGTCGACGCTAATCAAGAAGGTCAAGAGAGTTGATAACCTTGTGTCAAGAGCAGAATATCACTGGTTTGATAGCATCATTGGAGGGTACATTGCTGATTTTTCTATTGACAGAATAGAGTCGTATAGCCAAGAAGAGAGATATTTCTTTAAGGGAACTAGAGGAAACTTTTTACACTTTTTGAAGTTGAAGATCAAGATGATATTGCACAAAAAGAACATCTTGAAGATACAGTAGTTGGTCAGATCGAAAGGCTAATCCTCATGAACTCAGACAACAACAATGACACATACATTGGACGTACGTGCAATGGGAGATAATTTAGAGAAGTTCCTCTGATGAACTGTTTGAGAAGAGTCATGAGCCACTGGTACAGGATGAAGGTTTCTACAGTGGATAATAAGAAGAGTTGTTGAACGAGGAACATTCAGAGTCCACTAGGGCAGAGGAAGAACAGACTGAAGAACCTCACTGAGAAGAAGCAGTAACTTCAAGGACTATGACTATTGTCGAAGTAAGTACTATCACTTCTCCTGTTGTTTTAGTAGCATTATGTAACTAGAGTAACCTAAGTTATCAGATCACTCAGAGCACTAGTACAAGTGGTTCAGTGCATACTCAATACAAAAATCTAGGAATATCTATGGTAAATGAGATGAGGTTACCCACCTTTAGGGGATATGGATCTGAAGATCTAGATCAACATTGGTTCTTATGCAAAGCTGTGTGGAGTATTAAGAATGTCACCGATGAAAATTTTAAGAGAGTTGAGTTTAGTACTACCCTAAGAGACCACGAACTGAGTTGGTACATGAAATTTGTCCAAGGAGTTGCACAACCAAAACTGCTAAATGTCATTAAGGTTGTGTTGATTGTTGAATTCAAGAAACCCAAGTCGGAGTCACAGTGCATTATAGAGATGAAATAAATCGAGGAGAGAGTAGATGAACCTATGTGGGAGTTTGATCAGAGGTTTAAGACCTTGAAAGGCCACTTGAGTTTTTAGATTCTAGATGAACAGAATAATGAATGGTTCATTATCTCCCTCTTTTCACACATTAGAGTCCCTTTGATGCAACAGAAGATCGCTTCGCAGGCTGAGGCATTGGAGATCGCCATGAAACTAGAATCAACCCCTATGGGAGAAACTAGCTTAGGTATGAGCCAAATTTTTATTCAGCTAACTATTTTATGTCTGTAGGTCGAAGATATGAAGAAAGACAAGGGAAAAGACAAAAGAAACAAGATCTGGTGTATAAGATGCAAATCTGAAGGCCACGATAAGGATCATTGTCCCCTATTTCATGAGTACTTGGCCTCTGGGGCTCCAAGCCCTTTGAAAAAGGTTACTCTACCCTAGTGTGAGGTATGTAGAAATAAACATCTCCCTAGTGAATGCTACTACATGCAAAAATATGTCCAGACACCTACAAACCTCTACTGCACATTCTGTAAATCTGTGGGGTATGATGAGAAAGACTATAGGTATTATGACCTCTTGCACGAAAGATCAAGAGACACATATCGAATTCAAGGTGAAGTACAACAGGAAGGAAATACTACACATTTTAACTCCCCAAGAAGAGGAAAATTCAACCCTCGTGGTAGATTCAGAGGAAGAGGATGAGGAGGAGGCATGGGTCAAGGTCGGGGTCAGATCATTTGTTATAATTGTACATAGCCAAGTCACTTGGCAAGGGACTTCCAGAACCATTGTACCACTTGTAGCTACTGCAACTCATTTGAACATGTTATTGAAGATTGTCTTGTGTTGTTATACAAGATTCAGGAGAGACGAGGGGGAAACCAACAAGTACAACTAACCTCAGCAGAACCTCATGGAAAGGATCCAGGAGTCATTGTTATCATAAGAGGTGGCGTTGTTACAAGAGAAGACAAGGTGACTCCAGAAAAGACTACAAAGGAATCAGGGCTCAAAAGACTTGTAGAGAAGACACAATTGTTCGATTCGAGGGAATAAAAACAGACATTTGAAGAGGCAAGAAAATAATTTGGAAGAGATCAAGACTCTTCATCAAAGAAACAACCAAAAGTGAGAAAACACAAAATGCCTTTGGCATTTGATCAGTCTGCATCACTTGGATAAGGAAAAGAGGTAAGCAAGCTTATGGAATTCTTATGTACTTGCATTTATATGATTAAGGATGAAAGAGTTGTAAAATAACTACAAAATTTCTAGGTGATTGAGATAGTTGATGATAATTGTCCTTATCCTGCACTGTTAGGAATTTATTGGGCTTTCAATAATTCTATTATTGTTGACTTAAATAAAATAATAATGACATTTGAAGGGGATGGCCTTAGGTTTGTTTCATCTTTGGATCCTATTGAAGGTTGCAGATACACAAAACCTATCAGAGAATAAGACCATGCATACGAGATATAGAATATATACAAATCGACAACAAGATAATAGGATTACATTAATCCTACAACAAATGGGAAATTAAGTTGGTGAAGTGACAACACATGCTCATCAAATTCAGAAGAAGCACTGGAAAACTGGCAGAACAAGATGTACGAAGTTTCTGCATGGAGGTGTGCTAGATTGACTAGGGAAGTTTGTTGGATTGACACAAAAGTAAGCAATCTAGCCACATTTGATGGTTTAAATAATTTAGAAACATTCTTATCATAATTTGAATAAATTGTACCAGTACAATAACGAATGTTGGCACTGGATGAAGCTTTAAAAGCAACACCATCAATATGGTGGGGAACACATAAGAAGAACATTGTGAACTGGGTGAAATGTCTCACTTTGATGACAATGCACTTTTTCAAACAAGCCGAAGGGTGAAAAGTGAGATACATAGTTCAAAGCAGTCCAAAGGACCATGTGTGAAGTTGTGAGGAGGCCTGGAGCAGCATCCTTCAAGAGAAGTGGGTTCACAAGTTCATTAACACTTTGGATACAACACCTATCAATTGGTATCTACAAGCAGAAATGTGCCTCACTACTGCAGATTGGCATGGTATGAATCAGAAATTCATAACTACATTTTTATTTTAGGGCCAGTATCCCACAATGGATCGATCTTTACAGGTTGTAATACATAAAGTCTTTGAGGAGGCACCTAACCTCCCTTTGGAGCAAGAAGAAGATGAATGGACTGCACTGCTTCAGAAATTGCAGGGCTGTTACAATATCAATGTCGATGAAGACGATGATCCTAGGAATGTGAACATCACAGAGATAAAAGGAAAGAGATATGTAGAAGGACCAGGATTCGAACTACCTTTTATTGGACATCCAATTAAAATCAAGAAAGTTAACATTGGAACAGAGTAAGCACCTAAATTAGCAAATGTTGGAGATTATTGGGATGATGCCACTATTGACAAGATCACAGAACTATTGCATGAGTATCAAGACTTTTTTCCAACCAAGTGCACCGAAATTAAGGGCATTAAAGGGCCCATGGGAGAAATGAAAATCCCCTTGAAACCAAAAGCAAGAGAATTCAAGGACTGTAGTGCAACTACAATTGCATGATTCATATTTGATGATATCATAACCAGATTTGGATGCTCAAAGACCCTGATGAGAGATCAAGGCACACACTTTATTAATAAGACTATTGAAGCCTTGACTCAAGAATTTGAATTTCATCATCATAAGAGAACACCTTACCACCCACAGGCGAATGGGATGGTCAAATATTTCAATAAGATATTGGAGACAATGCTAACGAAGATTTACAGTGTAAACATGGATGATTTGGATTTGAGAGTACCAACAATATTATGGTCTTATAGAAACACTTGTAAGAAACTAACAATGCAGACTCCCTTTAAGCCAGTTTATGGCCTTGAAGCAGTCGTATCTATGGAATACTTAGTTCCTAGCTTAAGAATTGTAGCATTTACAGATATGGATGACACTGACACTGTTCAAAATAGGCTTGCACAGTTGGTAGCACTAGAAGAAGACATATTTATCGTAGGATTTCATCACTAGGTACATAAGGAACGAGAGAAGTCCTACCATGACATGCATATCAAGAACAAATACTTTAAGCAAGGAGATATGGTATTGGTATATGACATAAAATTCATGAAGCATCCAGGGAAGTTCATGACACATTGGCTTAGGCAATATGAGGTCACCTACATTGTAGAAGGAGGAGATGCATAGTTGAATACTTTCAAAGGAGAATGGATGAAAGGTTTGGTAAATGGGATCCGGTTGAAATTGTACTATGACAACCAACTGCCTCGCAGCTCTTAGTAAAAGAATAAGAAGAAGGGTATAGGTACCAGGTGCAGTTGAAACTGGGTACCAGACACAGAAAAGATAGTATGCACACAGAAGGGAGGGATAGAGAAGAAAGCATAGGATCCTCCACGCAGTCAAAAGTCGAAGTGAAATTGAAACCTTAGACTAGAAGTGCCTTGGGACAAGTCACATGTGTGTGTTGGGGGCCTGTTGGCCCTTGGTTATGGAAGAAAGTGAATATTAAGGAAGAAAGGTGAAATATGAACTATGCAGAAGGCACATTGACTAATATTGGGTCGAAGTGGTTAAAGAAGCAGAAACGAAGGAGCAAAGTAAGAGAAATCTGGTTGTTAAATGAGGAGATCGAGGATGATAGATCATCAAGGAAGATGGATCATGGACAACTTACTAAGAGGAAGAAGATTTCAACGAGTGATTTGGATCACCTTGTGGAAAAGAAGGAAAGATAGACTGGCAAAGCCCAGGAAGTACGGGTCAAGTTGACCTAGGGTTTTAGACACCTAAGGTTTTGGTATCTAGGGTTTTGAGACCTATATGTTTGACATTGTAATGTATAAATAACAGTCTAGAGGACCTGGGATGGGTGGTTGTTTTTCATTAGTGTGGATGATCATTGTTGTTGATACTATTGTGTATTATGCGAGAGAGAAGTGATGTGCATGAGATCATTCTATATTGTAATATATTCAGTTGGGTGCGAAGATCAACCCTGTAGATGGGTGCGTAGGGAGGGGAGATAGAGAAGAGAGAAAGAGAGAGAGATCTACAAGCTAAGAGCACAGATAGAACTGTATGTTTTGACATAATATATCAAGAACCATAGTTCTTTGGACGTAGCCCTAGGGAGAGGGTGAACCACATATATATTGTTGTCCGGTGTGATTGATGTTATGTTCCTTTTCTTTCTGTTCTACCACTATTTGCATCATTTTGTTAAATTTGAGATATAACTTGCGTAGTAGGTTTAAGGGAGATAAAGAGTAACTAGATTGTTGTGAATTGTTTCCTTGGAACCACTTGACATTTCCTCTGGTTGTAGACACCTGTGTCCTGCAACCCCCTATTTCTACTTTGGGTGAGACTGGATCTTCTTCGAAGGTGTTTCTGAAAGGGCCAGTAGTTAGGTCTTGTTGGTGCATTGTTATAACTGAACCCTGGGTCTGCCCCTGTGCCAACACATACCTTCTTGAATTCTGGCTTATTCTAGAGAGAGAAATTGTAGAGTGTGCCCCACACAGAATATTTTTTGTATGGATCTGAAAATTGTACACAAAATCCTAAAGACTTTTCTCTAACGAATACAATTTGTCTTACTGAATTTGGATATGTTATGAAGAATTTATGATGTTTTTACCCGAAACACATGTTTTAGACTAGTTTTAGGAATAGCCATGATCCAAGTGGATATCAGTGGCCACCCACCTTCTCTAATTGGCCCAAAACATGTTTCTGGCAATTTTGGTAATTTACTATTTTTAGCAGTTTTTAACTTCTAGGGCCATTTTGAGGCCCTAAACGATGTTTTTTGAGAAAATGGGGAGCAACATGGATCATAGATCAATATTTCTCACCCAAAAGTTGTAGTTCTCGGATATATCTTTCCAATGAGCTATCGAACGCTCCAAACGAAGATCGTATGCAAAAGTTATGCCCCTGGGAAGTTGATGTATCAACTACCCCCATTGGGGCCCACAAACCTTTTGGCGTTTCATCTTCTGGGGTTAGGGTTTTGGATTTTAATTTTGTTAAAAAGGCCCTTAGAGCCTCATTGTAATGATCATCTTCTCACGGATGCGAGTAGCTGTCACATCTCTTCTCAGAGATAAGCTACCACCATTTTAGCGAGTCTTTCACTATGTATTTTACAGTGTCTATACATTTATTTCGTTAATAGAAATCATGTATTACTGTATATATGTGACTCTTATTTTATTTCCGCTATATCTCTATTATATTTTTGTCTCTCTTATAATATCTGTAAATATTTTTATGTTATATCTCCGCTCTCATTTCGTGATGAAAATAATCTGGATCAGTGGTATCAGAGCAGGCTGCTCTTGATTGTTTTCAGTGCATGTCCCCGACAAGGTCTGAGTATAGAAAGTTGGGTCTCAAGCTTGTCTCTCTTGAGGACAATCGCTCTCGCACACCCAAGAAACCCTCAATGGCGGAAGAAAATAAAAATGATGGAGCAGACAATCCTATCAGTTTGTTGCTTGAGCAAGCTCTCACGCGACAGAGGGATGAAATGATGGAGAATTTTTCCCACATCCTTCAACACCTCCTGATAGCATCAGGCACATCTTCATCAAGTAGCCACTTTGGAGGCACACCGCCTTTCAAGGTACAGGTTAATTTTGATATTCTTGTATTTGAAGGTCAAATAAATGCAGATACACTAGATAAATGGTTAAATTTGCTAGAAGGTTATTTCTCTGTTCATAATTTTTCTGACACGCAAAAGATCACCTTCGCACTCCTTAAGGCTCTCCCCCATGTAAAACATTGGTGGGAAACTTACTGAGAGTAGGTCTGGAATCTATGGGGTCGAGCCCACTTGGGATTTTTTGTGGATGTGGTAAAGGAACAGTATTACCCTGTTGGAAACTATGAGGTCCAGTACATGAGATGGACCGCACTGTGACAAGAGAGGTGCCAAGCAGTTCCAGAGTTCACCAATACCTTCCATACCTTGTGCACCAAGCTGGGTATCAAAGACTCTGAACAACATTTGGTTCTGAAATACCGTGGGGCTCTAAACAGATACATCCAAACTGAAATGGAGTTTTTGGACATCTCATCACTCGGTGTTGCCTATCGATATGCTGTTAAAATTGAACAAAAATTTAAGCACCAGAACAAATGGGAGTTCAGGTCTAAAAATCCACAACAACCAAAGTATGACAAAGACAAACCGAACAAATAGTCTCCCGAAAACCAGTCCAAACCACAGGAAAAGAAGGGTCACGGGAAGACAAAGAAGGACACCGAAAAATGGTGCGATTTCCACAAAAGCCCCTGGCACAACACCGATGAATGTCACTCAAAATAGTCATTGGTGGCCAAGATCAAAGACAAGGATCTGAACCATGATTCAGAATCTAATTCTGAAAATAATAGGAAAAGATAGATCATCGACGCAGACCCCACTGCTATTGTCTCTACCACAACAATTCAACCATAAGAACCAACAAATACTGAAGAGGGAGAGCACCTTTTTCATTCACAAATGTGGGTGAAGGGGACCCCACTATATTTTATTGTTGATAGTGGAAGCCAGAAGAACCTCATCTCACCAGAGGTCGTCAAACAGTTGGGATTGTCGACAACACCACACCCGCAACCATACAACATTGGGTGGCTTCGCCAAGGATGCGATCTTCGTGTCAGTGAGCAGTGTCGATTGTCATACGACATCCAACCCTTTGAGGATGAGGTATTATGTGATGTTGTCCCACTGGATGTCTGTGATGTTCTCTTGGGCCAACCATATATGTGGAAACGCCATGCTATCTATGAGTCTCGACTCCATAGTGTCATTATTACTCTGGGGGGTCATCTCTATAGGATACCATAGGTAGTTCCAACTACTGCCCCACCTAAACATTGTCGCAAGGTAGTATCTCATACTACAAAATTCATCTTCTCCACAATCTGTTCAAAAGGGGAACAAAAGGATACTGCAACCACTACAACCTCAGCCCAAACACCTTCTATCCACCAGAAGCAAGTCGACAAGGTTGCATCAAAGCACAAAGATTCCTTCTGCACACAGTCATCTTATGTAGCCAGACTAGTTAAAAAGGTCCAACCCTTCCAACCCCAGGTTCGTGATGACCTTCAACAAACCAGGCAGCGTGACGGTTCCAACAAGGCAAGCAACTCACCAAGATTCAGATTCAACAATCGCTTTCCCTTCTCCCCCGGGAACTCAATGCAATGGAGACCATTGCTTCCTAATGAGGGAGGATTGATCCAGGTGGATATTGTTGGCCACCCACCTTCTCCAACTGGCCCAAAACATGTTTCTAGCAATTTTGGTAATTTACTATTTTTAGTAGTTTTTAACTTCTGGGGCCATTTTGAGGCCTTAAACGATGTTTTTTGAGAAAATGGGGAGAAACATGGATTGTAGATTGATGTTTCTCACCCAAAAGTTTTAGTTCTCAGATAGATATTTCCAACGAGCTACCGAGCGCCCCAAACAGATATCGTATACAAAAGTTACGCCCCTGGGAAGTTGACGTATCAACTACCCCCATCGGGGCCCACAAACATTTTGGATTTTCATCTTCCGGGGTTGGGGTTGGGGTTTTGGATTTTAATTTTGTTAAAAAGGCCCTTAGAGCCTCATTGTAATGATCATCTTCTCACAGATGCGAGTAGCCATCACATCTCTTCTCAGAGATAAGCTACCACCATTCTAGCGAGTCTTTCACTCTGTATTTTATAGTCTCTATACATTTATTTTGTTAATAGAAATCGTGTATTACTATATATCTATGAATCTTGTTTTATTTCTGCTATATATCTATTATATTGTTGTCTCTCTTACAATAT
>SNQJ01S0028604.1:141483-157582 GCA_010110895.2 Picea sitchensis | reverse complement strand
CCATATGGAATAGTATTACCTAAAAACATATCAAAAATCATACCATTATCCATCGAACAAACTTGGCTCCATTACCCAAACCTTTTTGCTATCAAAATTTAATACCGAACTTTCTTCAAGGGTTGACATCAATGACAATCAACCCAAATAATCAGCGTCTATATGTTCCATGTGCTTGGAACTAGTTTGTTTGCTCATGAAATTTGTTTCCTCCTTTGTAACGTAGAGTTCTTTTATTCCTTTTCAAGCCCGTTAAAAATTTGAAAAAGACAAAAAAATCAAATATTCCAAAAAGAGGACACAGGATATATCAATTTTTTTTTTCGACAACAAGATAGTCTCCCTTGGACAAAACACATACTTTCGTTTGTTTGCCAAGCATTGGTATCTAGTATGACCTTAGGAATTTTTTCTCACTACATAGAGCTATGTACTCCTCCATTTGGTTACTCTTCCAAACATATGGAGGGTTTTCAATGCCTCCTGCATCACATAATTATGTCAATATTACACTGCCTAAATCTGATCATCTTTCATGATTTTATCCAAGGGAATTTTTGTCTATCCTGAGTCGACCATTCTACAGTTTGTCTCATGAATTTCATGAGTTGGCCATCCCAAGACTCCAGTCAAGTCCAAATTCAAAATCGACAATTTTGGTTTCCTAATGATTGAGATCCTCTAGTATTTCCCCGATGGTATGTCAAATACCTCAGAGTAGTGAGTCTTACACTCCTATTGTACTCCTACCCGAATTGTTGAAGATATTGAAGTTGTTGCTCGAGCTATGAGGTTCTCATCTCCAACCACATGCATTGATGCTTCTTGAAGATGCATATTGTATTGTATTTGAATATCATCAAAATATTTTGAGATGTAGATCCTTTGTGTATTGCTCACGGATACACTTTATATAGACATTTCTATGACATGGATCTGCAGTGTACTTTATTGGTAGCCATGATTAGTTCATCCCGAGCAAAGTTATGCCCACCTCGAAGAGATTATTATTGTTTTGAAGATAGCGACCTCCCTAACTCTGGTCCCGGGATCACTCGACTCCATGCCTTCCCACTGGTAAAGATATTGTAATGTGTTTCAGCCATCAATTTCTTTTCTGACCTCACACATTAGGGGGCATATTTTATATCCCTAAAATTTCCTACCTATGCATATATGGAATTGGCCTTTCTACTTGCACAATTTGCAAAAATTACTGTTGAGATTCGCTTTTAAAAAACCTTTTTTTGGAGCATGTACTCACTCTAGTGCACTACTTCCTGCATACATACACTAGCTGCATATTATAAATCTCACATACATATGCTAGCTACATACTAAACAACCCATGTTTACCTCCAAAAGTTGCAAAAAGTAAAAATTTGCAAGGAGTTCGGCAGATTTTATGGGATATCGAGGGTTTCCCAACCAATTCACCCATTGTAGCCCGTCCCCAAACTGAATAACTATACTTTTTTCATATAAATGTGGTGTTGGGGTCCCATTCCAACATCAAGCATTAGAACAAAGAAACACAGCCAAAATCCCTTCCCCTTTTAGCCCAATCTTTGTATCCCTTTCTGATATTCAGCCTCAGCACTCCCCCTCCATCCCTCTCCCTATAAAATCCCTTCCCTATTTCCCAAGGAGATCAATTGATTGTGATAGGTAGTACAGAAATTATGCACTTGGAGTAGCAGTAGGAGGATCCCCGACCAGGTTCGTGGAGCTTCTACCGACAAAAAGGCTGTAACTTTTGAAATTTTCACATCTGAATAAAAGAGTTATGTTTCTGTCGCAAATATTGTGTTTTTGTGCTTAATTTATTAATGCATTTACATTTATATTTGAACCGTAACATTGATAAGTAGATATAGAATATCTTATATCTGTTTTGTCTAAATTATTTGCAGGTCAACTTTGGGAGGAGACCAACAGTCCAAGAAACTACAAAGGAGAAGGAGGTCAACACCAGCGAAAAGGACCTAAGGTACACCCTCTTTTCCTTAAATTTCATATTGTTTGGGGTAGTTTATAAATAGAACCGTTAAGGGAGATCAATGCTCTACCTATACTTTGACCCAATATAGTAATAGGATGATTTTCCCCACTAGCACAACCCACTTGTTTTTCTCAATTACTATAGATCTAATTATGTAGTTCATTGCTACCACATAACAGTCATAATTTTGATAGATTTATCTTACAACAATCATATTTTTTTTAACCAAATCAAGTTGACCTTTACATTATAGCACCACTTTCTCTATGCCACAACTCCATGTTCAATTGGCATTGGATATTCTTTTTGTATCTTGTTCTCTTGGAGAAAAGATCATTTTTGGTTCTTATTTTTTTTATTAATAATTTGGGTCCTTTCCTTTTATTAGTTCTATTAATACCCCTACGATTCCAAGAGTGCTTCTTAATATCTTGTTTTGGATTTTTTCCTTGGTAGTTTCTTTAAAACCCAAATATTTTTATTATACTTATTTGTCCTTTGTCTTTTCCTTCCTTCGAGTACTATTTTTTTATGCCAAATATATTGTGTCCAATTAAACTTCTTTTTTTGTGCTTTAACATCAATAAACCAAATTGGGATATGATGTCATCATCTATCCTCCTCTATGCAAGTATCCCAAACCTTATAACCCCCTTTTTTGTCTTTAAATTTAAAACTAGTTTAAGATATTTTCCTAGAATTTTGTTTTGGTGGGTTGATATGGAGAGAAACTCAAGTAGAGAATTCCAAAAGTTTTTCTTTACCAAATATTTCTTTAGGTTGTCACAAATTGTGAGAAGGGTGTTGTTTATAGAATGTTCATTAGTAACTTCCAAACACCTTGGCATGGAAGTGGAAGTGTCTTTTACTTCCTTGACTATATTTCCAGTGAATAAGATAACTAAGTGTTTATATTGTGATAACATATAGGTCTAGTGATAGAGGGAATATTTTCTTGTTGGGAAAACCCCCACTTATTCACATTTAATACAAGTTATAACTACATTGAATCTGTTATTTTTATAATAAATTGACTATTTGTCACAATTGTAAATTCTCAAAGTCAATTGTAAGAAGAGTAGTTTATTGGCCCCTTCTCTTTCCAAATGGCACAATCTAAATAATAAATTCATATCAATATGTCCATTTGTATCAAACAAAGGGATTTAAGTTACTCCAATTCCAATACTTTCATGAACTACATGGAGAAATGACCCCAGGCTGAAAGGGCATAGTGTATGTGATGCTACTTTTGATTTATAAAACTATAATGAAATTATATGAGTTCTTCCATACAAATGTATCGTCAATATGGTGTGGTGGATTCATTGTCCCATCAATCCTTCAATACTAGAGAGGCTATCTGATATTCACAGTTAGAAATCATTGCAAGTGATCTTCATTTTGGAGAACCCATTGGGGATAGTGAAAGGTTATTTCTCACACATTGTTTGCAAACATTTGGTGTAGGGAGTGGATCCCATAGTGTTGAAAGAATTAATTCTAGGCCAATAGGCTCCTTGAATTTTACTTATAATTCATCAGGGCCATTGATTCATGAGACTTATTCTTGGAAGGAATGGTTTTCTATTGGGACCTTGTCTAATTCTTACTATCCTAGAGACGTGCCAAGACATGGTCTATAAAATGTGAGTTTTCATGGTCTATCAAAAGGTAGGTTTCATGGTAGTAAAATTTGAGTCTTATTTTAGGTCTTGGTTGAAGGATTCTTGGGTCACCCATATAGGCTACATTATGGAGTTCCTTTTCTTGACCAAAGGATGGTTAGGGTTTCTCTTTCGAATTCATGAGGATTCAAACAAGACATTGGGTATTCCCTAAAACTAGGGCTCTTCACCTTTGATTCTTAAATAGTGGAATATTTTTTTTGATTCCTACTCTAAAAGATAAGGCATTACCCTAATTTGGGTGAAAATTCTAGGTCATTTTATAGACTTTTGGTCATGGAAGATCTTTAAGGATCTAGGGTGTAGTTGTAGGTGTTTTAGGATGGGAAACACCCTAAAATGATGGATGTGGCCATAAGGATAAGAATGAACAACTTATCTTACCATTGTTCTCCAGGGTCACACAATGAACACATAATATTGGGTCTGGGTGGGTTTTGACCTTGTGACCTAAAAATTACAGTAACATAAACATATAGCTTGGCAATAATAGGATAGTGAAAATATTACCATGATGGTTGTGGTCGTACGTATTTTAATTTGTGAAAATCCCTTAAATGTCGAATGAGGCCTTATCCCTCATACAATTTCCAATCCCACGAAAAAACTAGGTGTGGTCATAGGTGTTTCAAGCTATGCAACACCCTCAAATTCCAAATGAGGCCTTCTCCCTCGTATAAATTCCAATCCCACGAAAAACCTTAAATATAGAGAATTCAAAAAAATCAGCGGCAGCCTTGGAATAACCCACTTTGCTGGAATAAAATGCATTCCTTATGTGTTAAATTTTTTATGGAGGACTTGTGCTTGAGGTTGTTGGAAAAAACTATGGTGGGAAAACAATGTAGTTTCAGTCCATGTGTGAAATGTTTGATGGAGTACTTGCACTTGTGCTCGAGGATATTGGAGAAAATTTGGTGGTAAATTAATGTAGTATTTTAGTTTTTAATCCTAGAAACCCCTAAAATTTTAATCCTTTGTTGAAACTCTTATAACCTTATAAACCTCAGTGTGTTATATTATAGCTAGGGAACCATTATAAATTCCCAATATTTTAATCCTATGTTGCAACTACTATAGTATTTAACTTGAAAAATAATTAAACCATTAATATTATAACCCCCTAGGTCGAGGGGGTTTGATGAGTTGGTTGGGAGGTTATACTTTCACTCTCCTCACCCAGGTTCAAATCCCCAATGAGACTGTGGACCATTGTGATAAGGCTAGACTAATAGGCTTCCCCATTGAGGACATCTTGGTTATTTCTAAGTCATAAGTTATTGGTATATCTGGTGTTGGATTATGGAGAGGGGGGGTGAATCAGTAATAGAGAAATTTAATCCTTTTTCACCAAAAATGCAAGTTTTATATCAATGTAGCATTATCATCCAATAGTTACATAGTAAATAAACAATGAAAAAATAAGCAATCACACACATACATAGTACACCAATTTTTTATGTGGAAACCCAAAGCAGGAGAAAATCACAGAGTAATGTTTATTATATGTCTTGAAGAATCGAATTCATTGGAAGCACCAACTTCCTTTATTTTCTAGCTGCAACTGGAAGGAGGCTCCAACCCCCTAGTTTTTCAGGCTACTACCTGAGGGAATCTCCAACTCCCCAATTCTATGGCTACAACTAGAAGGAGGCTACAAACCCCTATGTTCTCCAGCTATAATCAAAAGGTGGCTACAACCACCTTTCCTTTCCCCATCCAACTGCCCTAAAATATAAATGCCAAATGTAGACAACCTGTCACTATCATTGAATCAACCACTACCATTGTAAACCTCTCACTGTCAACCTGTACCAATAACCTAACAACCTGTATCAATCAACCTGCACCAAACAACTTGTACCAATAACCTGAACCAACATGTACCATGTATCAACCATGCATCAACTTCACATCAACTATGATTCATCAAGATGTACCAACATCATCAACTATACACCTCATGTATGTGCCAACTCATCAACTACTTGTCTCAACAATGTACCCAACATGTATCTCAACCATATACCAAAGACATACACCAATTGTTGGAAGCAGGCCAAAGCAGATAGAAAGGCTATTTTGGGAAAGAAAGCATGCATGAAGGAAGCGACAACTGGAAGAAGGACCAACACGCGCACATGCATGGAAAACATAACAATGTTAGGGTTAGGGTTTTTGCAATACATTGTAATGGTTAGTGAGCTATAAAGGTATAAATATAGATACTTAGGTCTCATAAAGGAGAATGATTAAGGATAAGGATGACAAAAGAGAGGATGATGAGTTGTAATAGTTTTCTATACGACCTAATTTTATAAGATATTGAGTTGGAGACGAGTAAGAAGGATATATCTTGAGGGTTAGATCATAGGTTGAGGAGCCTGGTGTGATCTAGTCTACCTCATAATAGATCTTGACCCGACTGAGAAGAGTTGTAAGGAACACGACGTCGTAGTTTTGGAGATGTCATAATAAAAGAGCCAAGGAGCCAGATCTTTGTGGACGTATCCCAGGAGGGGGGTGAACCACGGTAAAACCTATGTTATGTGATTGAATGCATGTGTTTCCTTCCTTTTTCAATAATCGTTAATATGTTGAATGAATGAGTTGGTTATATTTCATGCGTAATCGTGAATGATAGTTTATTGTGTTAATAAGTTACACTAACACTCTCAACATACATTTCATATATCTTCACTCAATCCTGGGCTGCAAACGCATGAGTATTTTAGGCACCCATTAATACTATCTCGGGTGAGACTGTGTAGTGCATTCTTTGCATCGTTTTTCCTTCTAGGTTACCAGGAGGGCCAATAATTTTAGAGGATTTGTTGGGACCTGAACATACATGAACCCTGGGTCATTCAAGATAAACATATAAACTCAGAATTATAAATAGTAACCAACAAATGGTTCTGTTGTCGTTGGTTGGAACAATAGAGGATTGAGTAGATAGGATCTGTTGAATATCTGTTGAAATATACATAAGGTCTATGGGAGGTGGGTCGAGAGAATACTAAAGCAAACGAGAAGAAGGAGAAAAAAATGAACTACTAGAAGGGGATTTTGAGATTGTGGAATCCCAAAAAAGAAGAGATCAAAATTTGGCTGAAGACAAAGGTGCTAGAGTTCACACAAAAAGATAACATAAACCCTAGAGTAACACCATGCAAATATCTTGAGAAATACATGTTTACTAATTTGCATGAAGTATTTTTCTGTGATTTTCCACACTTATTGCAAGAGTGGATATTAAGACTRAAGGATAAGCATGCAATGAATCAKATCCRACAGTTAGAGTGGACCCCAGTTCAGATCACACATTTATAGCAGGTGAACAACAAATTCACCCACGCAATAGATTTTTGGCTCGATAGTATTGTAATAGGATTTATAACAGAGTTTGTAGTAGACACAGCGAAGTTGTATAGTGCATCGGAACAAGAGTTTCTACGTGGACCTTGAGGAAGGTATATTATATCATTGTATACATCTATTAAGATCTTTCTATACAACAAAGGTGTCATGACAATGGAGTCAGATAGCTAAACTTCCTTGTGTGCATGGGGGAAGGGGAGAAGCATTGATAGAAAGAGAAGAAATGGAAGGAGAAAGGGAAGGAGAATTGGATAAACAAAAGAAGGAGGAATCCTTGGACCCAATCATGATGGATGACGACTAGATCAAGTGGATCATGGCGAAATATGGAAATATGCGTAGCGGAGTACCCTACTAATACATGGTGAATACCAAGAAGAGATTCGTAKCCATGTGGGAAGGCTTGGTGAGTGATGAATAATATGTAGAGGATCTTTGGGCTGTGGAGTAGATTGAGGAAATCCTGCACACAACATATGAAAGAAAGACAAGAGGTCCAAGAGAGGGAAKATAAGGCAGTGATCCTATCTATATTAATGTCAATGTGGAACCCATAAACCCATGTGAAACTAATACACCAAAGAGAACACCACCATTTAGACAACCGCAGTTCAGGGGAAGACTGACAACAGGAAGTACATCTACACAAGTAACAACAAATGGAGCAACCAGTTCAGGAAGTAGTAGTCAAGTATCTACACTGCATGGAGATATTAGTTCAACACTCAGGATGGCAGGACATGATCCCACCATCAAGTTACCAGAATTCAGAGGAGAAGCATCAAAAGATCTAGAAAAACATTTGATTATCTGTGAAAATATCTGGGAAGCAAAACAAATCATAGATGAATATACTAAGTTGGCACAACCAACGATTACACTAACAGATCGTGCACTAGATTTGTATATGATTTTATCTACAAACAATCCACCAAGGATAACAACACGATTGCAGATATCAAGAAACTGTTGATATATGAGTTCCAGAAGACAAGTTCAGAAGATCAGTACATGAACAAGATGATAGAAATTAGATAGAAAAAAGGAAAATCTGTATGGAAGATTGATCGGAGATTCAAGCGACTGAAAGGTAAGTTGAAATATCTCATGACCAATATGAATCATAGGCATTTGTTTGTCAATTCACTACTTCCACACTTAAAATACCCATTGTGACAACAGAAGTTTCAGACACAGGCAGAGGCTCTGCAAGCAACCCTACAACTAGAAGAAAATCAATATCAAAAGAAGGATCCAACCATCGAATAATTGAAGGAGGACTTGAAGAACTTAATGTTCTAGCTAAACCAGAACAAAAATAAGGACAAATGAGGATCCATTTGGTGTACCACATGCAGGACGTAAGGACACCACAAGAACGAATGTCCGACATTCGTGCAATATATGGAAGAAGGAATGCCAAATCCATTACCAACATGAGGACTATGGTGAAAAATATGTAAGAAATTGGGCCATGATCCATATCACTACCTAATGATGTAGAAATACCAAATAGTTCAAAAGAGTTCATATTGCAACTTTTGCAAGTCAGTGGGCCACAATGACAAATATTGTCGAACTATGGATTTGATGCGAGAGAGGACATCAGATGCATATAGAGTGCAGGAATAAATGATGACTGGGCAAGAAACACCACAATTTAACCAAGTTCCAGCCCCATATAATACTGTGTAGTAGCAATATAATACTGCAGAACAACCATATAATACTGTACAACCATAGTACAACACAACGCAACCTCAGTACAATATCACGTAGTACAATCAGGTGCCTTAATATAACGCGTCGAGAGGATATTGAGTTCACTATAGATGGGGAGTATGAGCGAGAGGAGGATTTGGAAGAGGTAGAGGACCAATGGTATGTCATAACTGTCAACAACCGGGACATTATGCAAGGGAATGTCCACTTCCACCTGCAACTTGTATGTATTGTCGTGCATCGGACCATGATATGGAAGAATGTATGACACTATTAGTAAATATACAGGAAAAGAGGAACCAAAAAAACCAGAATGTTCAATGGATTTCAACTGAATCTAGGGATGAAGGATGGAACATCAACACAGTTATGCACGGAGGAGCTAAAACAGGAAATGACGCAGCTTGACAAGAGCCGGTACAACACCAGTGGGTGAAAAAGAATGTTGAACCAAGGAGAGAGTTTGATGCATAGAATGAGAAGGAAACATTTAAGCAAGCCAAAAAACAATTCTTGAAGCAAGACACCACGTCAACTTCGACTGTACAACAGAGAAAGGAAACACAAGAGTACGATGTGCCTCCATTATTGGATCATACCAATGAAATACAACCCAGAGGACAAGTAAGTACAATCAAAGACTTTTTAGAATCATGTGTAAAACTATTAAATGATCTATCATCTGTCAACATATTGCAAAATATGTTATAAAATGTAGTGTAGAGATATAAGGAACACTAGAACAAAAAATAGTCAATCACCTACAAACTAGGAGACAAACTAGTAGGGAATTTAGACTGAATTCCAACATTGGAGATTTCAACATGGGAGATATCATACTAGATCTAGGATCCGAATTCAATGTATTACCAAATAAGACATGGCAATGCATGGGAGATCCCACACTAGGATATTCACCTATCCAGTTGAAACTAGCAAACCAACATGGAGTCTTGCCAATAGGTAAACTGGAAGGAGTGACAATAGACCTGGATGGAGTGTGCACTATAGCAGACTTTGAAGTAATTGAAATAGTGGATGGTACAACACCATATCCAAAAT
This sequence comes from Picea sitchensis, assembly GCA_010110895.2. Lineage (NCBI taxonomy): Eukaryota > Viridiplantae > Streptophyta > Pinopsida > Pinales > Pinaceae > Picea > Picea sitchensis. The sequence goes on along the minus strand of SNQJ01S0028604.1, from coordinate 147,727 downwards.
TTATTGGCTTGGATTGGGCATTTGATAACCAGGATATAATCAATTTAAAGACATGAAAAATGACATTTGATTCAGGGTAATACAGATTCATTGCACCATTAGACCCATCAGAAGGGGAGAGGTTTGTAGAACCTACCTGTTTATACTTGGAGGAAATTAGCTAGTTGTACAGAACAACTACGCGCGATGAGGATTACATGAACCCAATAGCAGATGAGATACTCAGTTGGTGGAGAATTACTTCATGTGCGACAGACTCACATACAGGTTTAGAAAACTGGCAACAAAGGCTACATGAAGTTTCCACCGGAAGGTGTGCAAGTATCAACCTCACAATAAGATGGGTAGGTACGGAGATTAGGGAACCACCTAGTTTCCATAGAGTGAATGATCTAGAAGTATTATTGGCACAATATGAGAATGGATAGATATAAAATCAGAGACTCTTAGCACTCAATATAGAACTCAATGCCCCACCTACAAGATGGTGGGGTGCACACAAGGAAAAAATCAAGGATTGGTACCAATGTAAGCGGTTATTTCACATAAGGTTCGATGCAGAACAAAAAATAAACAAGCAGCATAAGTACAATGGATAGGGGGCACCAATGGAACACTTGGACAAATGCAGAGTGTTGTGGAAGATGACACCACCATAGGAATGGTCTCATCATTTTGTCCACACTTTAGAAGGCATACCAGCCAACTGGTATATAGACCAGGAGATGTGCATAGGAACTTCGAATTGGAAAATACTACAACATAATTTTACAGTCACTTTCTCATTCGAGCATGAGAACCCCGAGATAGATACAACTCTTAAGCAGATAAGAGGGGTGATATTCATCATGGAACCATAATTCAAACTCATAAAAAAATAAAAACAATGGAACAAACTGACACTCAAAGAACTGTTGTCATGCTACCATGTGTTGGAAGAAGCCCTAGATGAAGACGATCTGCGTGATATTAAGATCGAAGAAGTGGAAGGTGAAAGAGAAGTGGAAGTTCCACCTCTAGAATTAGAAGTAATTGATGCGCCAATCAAGGCGAAGAAAGTCAACATTGAGACAATTGAGAATCCCAAAATGGCCAGCATTGGATACTTTGGATACTTCTGGGATGAGAAAATAGTAGAAATCATAATAGAGTTATTGCGCGAGTACAATGACCTATTTCCCACAACATTTACATAAATGAAGGGTATAGCAGGAGAGATAGGAGAAATGAAGATACCACTCATATCTGAAGTGAGGCTGATTATACAACGACCATACATATTAAACCCAATATATAAGCAGAAAGTCAAAGTTGAGATCGACAGGATGCTTGAAGCCGAAATCGTAGAACCTGTGGAGGAATCAGAATGGATAGGCCTGATGGTAGTTTAGGAGAAAAAAAAATGCGGGATAAGAATATGCGTCGACTTGAGGAAGTTGAACGATGCATGCCTACATGATCTGTTCCCCACACCTTTCACAGACGAAGTATTGGAGAATGTAGGAGGACACAAAGTTTACTCATTCATTGATGGATTCTCAGGCTACCACTAGATCAAGATAGCATAGGAAGACAAATACAAGACCATGTTTGCTATAGAATGGGGATCCTACTAGTACACAGTCATGTCATTTGGACTGAAGAATGCACCAACAATATTTTCCATAGTAGTCATTGTTGCATTCAAGGAGTTTATCCACCAGTTTCTAGAGGTATATTTGGATGACTAGACAATCTATAGTTTATTAAAAGACCATGTAGAGGTATTGCGGCTGATGTTAGAAAGATGCAGGCAGTTCCAGATATCATTAAACATAAAAATAATGTATATTCAAAACACCGTTTGGGATACTTTTGGGCCATATAGTATGAAAACAAGGCTTACTAGTAGATCCTGCAAAGATTGCAGTAATTTTTAACTTGCCACCACCAAAGACAATCCGTCAACTAGGAGCGACATTGGGACACACAGGATACTATAGAAAATTGATCAAAGGGTATGCGCAGATAACCGCACCAATGGAGAAACTATTAAGGAAAGATACAAGGTTTCAATGGAATGAAGACTGTCAACATTGTCTGGATACACTGAAATAAAGGATGGTCACTGTGCCAATACTGGTATTTCCAGACTGGGAGAAAACATTCCATGTACATGTAGATGCATCAACCATATCACTTTGAGCTATCTTGGCACAGGAAGAAGCGGGAGATTTGGATCATTGTTGTCCCTTGACCAAGTTTTGAAGAGTACTTGGTCATACTTGACCACTTTTGGGACTACGACAACTTGCCAAAGAAGGAGCGTAATGCGAAGCAGAAAATAAGGAAGAAAGACCTATTTTGGGATCCATTTTAGGGTTTTGGGTTGATGTAACGGGAAAGGGATGTCAGCCCGTGGGTTTACCCACGTTTAGGCCCATTTTGTAATCTATAAATATGCAATATAGATAGTAAGATAGAGGAGATAGTAATGTAATACATTTGCGTGGTGTATGAACGAAAGATTAGTGCTAGTATTTGGATCTGTGTGATTGGATGTATCTTAGAGAGCTCTGTGCATGAGATTGGAGAGCTAAGTGCAGATTTTTATAGTTGGATGTTGAGGAGAAAGGAAGAAGGATCTAGTGAGTTGCATAGATCTTGTGTCCTATGTGAAGTAGGGGTCATTGAAGCTCTATGTTGTAACTGCTTGACCAAGATAATATAAAGAAAACTTTATGGACGTAGCCCCAGGGTGGGGGTGAACCACGATAACTATGTGTATGGTGATTTGTGCTTCTCTCTTATGTGTTTATATCCTTCTTGGCTAAGTGCTTAATGTAATTAAGTAGATCTAGTTATGCTCCGTGTTGATGATATATAAATGAATGTTAGATTTGATATATAAGATTCTTAGAGCTTGATCTGTTGAATCTAACCTATATTTCTAAATCACCCTTAGTATAAGTATTCACTGTGATTTTTTGTGCTTCCTACAAAGTGTATTAATGATTGAATGTTAATGAATAACTAATTCTAAGTGCGTTGTAAGAAAGGTAATCATAGATCGGTGTCCCAGCTAAGGTTGCAGACACCTGAGTATTGTAACCACCCCTACCTCTACCTCGACCGAGACTTCATCTGCTTCATAGGTGTTGCTGAAAGGGCTAATAGTTAGGGTTTTGTTGGTGCTCTCTCGAACGTTGAACCCTAGGTTTACCCCTGTGCCAACAAATGGTTCCGTTGCTGGGACAGGAACTGTTATTGCGGGGAACTAAAGAAGAAGAAGCTTTGTGTGAAATAAGCTATGTGCGTAGATCTGTTGCCCTAGTGCGCAGTGTTTTGTTTGACCTGTGAAGATTTGTACCAAGAAAGAGGTCAGGTCTGAAGAAATAGAGGTCAGATATGAAGAAAAGGATTCAGATCTGTGAAGAAAGAGGTCAAACCTGCAAGAAAAAGGTAAGATCTGTGAACTCTATGCCCCGATAAAGGTAAGAATAGTTAAAAGTCTTAGATCTGGAAGCTTTGTACTCTGTAGAAGTAAGATAAGTGAAATTTTTGTTTCTAGAGCATGGATCTAGGTATTTTTGATAGATTCTATCCTAGCTGGAAAACTAGGGAATTGTTAGATGAAAGAAAGTTTGATATGAATAGATATGATAAGTATAGTGATAGATATGTTATACCTATGCATAGAAAGAATGTCTAGACTAACAAGTGGATGCAGGATCCTAGAAAAAGTTTTTTGCAGGCTAGCTACCATGATCCTGGTGCACAGTACAGAAGAAGTTGGGGATCATTTAAGAGAAAGAGATGATTAACCATTAGTTACAGTTGCAGAAGACCAGGACATCTTGCTAAGGAATGCCCTGGTAGGAGATCTAGTTGCCTCTGTTGTAAGGCTATGGACCATGAAGTATTGGATTTCCATAGAATGATTGCGAGGATTGAGAAGCTAAATATGGAACAAGCAAACCCTAAGGGAGATTAAGAGACCACGATTATAGCAGAAACCCAAAAATAATCAGAAAATATATTACTACAAATGAAAGATAACTTGAATGACCACCGACATGTTAGGTGACAGGTTTTCAGAGATATTCAAAGAAAAGGAGAAAATTGAAGCAAGAATAGGGGACTTCGACATTGACAATACTCTTGATGAAGAAATGCAAGTGAACATTATGTGAGAAAGAACTTGGGAAGCTCTAGGAAAGCCTGTCATGAACCCTTCCCTAGGAAGAACAAGTTTCTTCAGAGGAAATCTAGTAAAACGATGTGGAAGGCTCACCCAGATACCTATGACTGTCAATGGAACTTTGACAGAGGAAGAATTTGAGATCATTAAATTTGTTGAAGACAGCACCCCATTTACCATTCTCATAGGGAAACCTTGGATTGACAGAGAATAGGCCAGACGAAGAGAAGAAGCAAAAGTTTTGGAACAAAAGAAACAATAATTAAAAGAATTTATGACCAGAAGGATCGTGCACTTGATTGAAAACCAGAAGAGTAGATCACATATATTTAATATTAGTACCTCCGATGGTCAAGCTAAGAGAACACTTGAGGATTCATAGAAGATCGAGTTACCTACTGTTGATATAGAAGAGGTATTATCAAGGAACCCTAGGAAATATTTTCCACATAGCGAAGTAACTAAGACCACAGAAGATAAACATCAAAATGGTAAAAGAATTATTGAGACAAAACTCACTGGGAAGAAGGCTAGGAAGTTAAAAAAGAAAAGGGATAATACTATAAGGTTACAAGAGGTTCTAGAGGACACTTCACAACACAAAGAGTTGCAAAATTGGAGCTTCGCCAAGATATCAGAACAACAAAATAGAGTACTTGTCCATGACGAAGCAATATAGTCGTTGGAACCGATATACCCATTCTCCCACTGCTCTGAATGGATCGAAAAGAAATTATGGGTTACCATTAGACCGTTGGAACTCACCTTAACAGATAGATCAATGGTCATGGAAGTTTCATATCCATTGCAAGCAGTCCATTGTAGAGTTACTTACTGATTCCATCGCACCATGCCCGGAAGACACTTTTGCCAATTGAGAACTTGAGCTGATAGAAAAACCGCATTGTGAAATAGTGATTACTCCAACTTTACTCTCTATCTGATTATGGTATCGACAATCCATTGACAACCTGAGACAGTGATCCTGAGCTTACATGTCCGACGATCATAACGTAGCAGAAGAATCGATGAGAGAAGTACTTGCTAACTTAAGGACAGATAGAGTCATGTTGGAAAGAGGAATGTTCAATGGAGTCCAAGCCTTGTCATCAAGAGGAGTGGAAGCCTCCCCATCAACTTCTCGAGCTGGAACATCCCAAGATGGTGCAGAGGAAAGAAATAAGCATAGACACGATGCAACCAACACAAGAATAGTGCCAACCATTCTACCTTCTTACATTCCCCCTTTAAGTGGTGAGATTAATAAGGACAGTGTCCCTCAAGACTTTGACTACACCCTAATCACGACATATCTACCGAAAGGAGTTTGCACCTACCACGCAGATCAAGACAAGGTTACAGCGTTGAAGTTTTGTGACTTCAAACTAGGAGACCGTAAATCCTACAACATGCTCACACCATATAAGTACTTAAAAAAGACTAAGGGATGCAATCCAAAGATTGTCCCTCAGCAATGGATGATGAACCTTGTGCAGTCTACTCTGCTCAACGTCATGAAAATACCACACTTCGGCAGACATCAGGAGGTGACTTCTTGTGTGAAATTGTTGCTAGCAAGTTACCATGGAGGATATATGTGGTTCACCTATCGCATAAATGTTGATCCGGAACTGATAAATAGGATTACCAGGCTTAGCATGCAGGGCCCTGATCCCCATGAGTACTACCCTGGGAAGACCGCGGACCGCGCACTTTCACAGAAGATTAAAGAGGCGTATGGAAATGTTGGAAAAGGTGCACGAGGTTACAAGGTAGCCTCTATCAAGAGTGGAACAGTGTGCCTCACATGTCAGCTAATAAAAAGGAAGTTGGTCTATAAGAATATACCTATGCAAGTATCAGGCTTCGTAGTGGACCTCGCCGGAAAATGCGTAGAAGGACTCCAAATGAATTGGGCAAAGTATTTGGTCAATCAGCTAGAAATTGACTGTAGAGAACCCCAGGACCAGGGGCATGAATTCCATTTCAGCTGGCTGCTAATATTGATCGCCTTTGTTGCATGGGAGCTATTGGAAATCACAACTTTCCTAGACCTCGTCCCAT
>SNQJ01S0028604.1:93182-115216 GCA_010110895.2 Picea sitchensis | reverse complement strand
GCTACTATGGATACAAACAGTTGTTTTCTATTGAATGATATTGTTCCAATTGACTTGAAGAATATCAACAGTGTTGAAAATGATTATCAGCTAGATGGATGATCAATGAATAGAGATTTCCTAGATAGAAAATGGTTCAGAACATTTATTATTATAGATTAGAAGAATGTTTCTTGTGTCACTCTGTGGAGTGAGCATCATGTATGATTACTCAGATAGAGTATGGTTCTGAGAGATGATGCAAATGATGACACTGATGGTGATGATGGTGCTCATGATCTAGTCATGAGATAGCCTATACAACTATGTTGATTCTACAGGTCGAATGGTATGTTTTGTGCTCAATACCATTACCTGTAATACCTCCCTAGCTAGGAGGGAGTGTTGATATTATGGTAGTTTCTAGAGGTATTTACCTCCATGTGTAAACTTGACTAGAATAGAATACTCCGGGAAGCAAGAAGAAACCCTAATGAGTTGGATAATAACCCTAGAATACATGTCTCAAGAAGATAACTTGTATTAGGTTATTATCCTCCAAGAGAAGAAGTCGACCAAAAGAAATAATATATACTGAATAGATAGATACCCAGAATGAGAAGTTGGCCAAGGTAGTTAGCCATAATTACTATAAATACAGGAGGCCAATCTTCATTCTGGCAGGCAGTCTCAAAATTGCAGAGCAACACTTGTGCCCACTTCAGTGCCTTATTTTGTGTGCAGGTTTGGAGGAGAGCTTCCATTGCAGCTGCTATAGCTAGAAGATCACATTTGGCTTGGACTATCTCTTCGTTAGGGTTTGGACTATCTAATCAACTCTTGTTGATGCGCTATCCTTGGGGAAAGGTGCACTACCCTTTGTTTGGCTATCTAGCCTAGGGTTTGCTTCCGAAATGATTCTCTATCAAGGTTAATGTGCTCAGAGGGTGGCTTTGGCCTATGGTTGGGTGAAAATAGCGATATTTTCAATGGTAAAATGATCACATCCATTATATTCTAAAACAGAGACACAAAATTTGTTGGTCATTTTTTGAGAACACTGTGGAAGAATTTAGGGACATATTTTTCCTTCAGCTCAACTTATCACCCTCAGATAGATGGATAGACTGAGGTGGTAGACAAAATTTTGGGAAATTTATTGAGGAGTTTGGTTACTGAGCACCATAATCAGTGGGATCATATTCTACCACAAGAAAAATTTGCATACAACGAATCACCAAACAGGAGCACTGGAAAGAGCTCGTTCCAAATATTGCATGGAATGCAACCTAGGGGAGTATCTGAGTTGAGATACTTGGAACAGAATGAGATCAGGAGCACTGGAGAAGAATATTTTGCTGCAGAAATGCAAAAGCTCCATATCCAGATTAGAGGGAAGTTTCAGAATTCTAGCCAAGACTATAAACGTAGAGCTAATAAACATCGCAAAGAACTTCAATTTGATATAGGAGATTAGGTTCTAGCACATCTCAGGAAGGAGAGGTTCCCTAGGGGGACATATAACAAGCTAAATATGAAGAAGATCGGGCCATGTAAGATCTTGAGGAATTTTGATGAAAACACATATGAGATTGAGCTGTTAGATGATGTGGGCACATCACCCATATTCAACATCTTAGACCTGTATCCTTACAGGAAGGATGACACAAAGGGATCAACATATCAAGAGAAGATTCAGTGGGACAAACAAATTCCTATAGAAGAAAAACCACATATGGAAATGATCGTTGATTAGAGGATTGGTAAGAAGACCCGAAGAAAGACTTATTTTGAGTATCTAGTCAAGTTGAAGGGAAATCCAATAGAATATTCTAGTTGGGATAGTGAAGTTGATATCCAAAATCATGGAAAGTCGGTGCAGGAGCTCAAGGATAGGAATCCATGATTTTTTTCCCAGGGGAGTATGATACAGGAGCATCATCAGCAAGTGCGCATGGAAGGACAACTCAACACTTGAGGATGAATCTGAGGTCTCAAATAATGGCTAGCACTACAAATCTTTTGAAGATGATAGAAAACAATAAAAGAAGAGATCACGCGCATAGACAGAATGAGAATGCATGAAATGGGAATTTAACTCTAGTCTCGATGTAACCACAATTAGGTAGCAGTTATTTTGTTTTCTTTTGTATAAAGAGAGTTTTTGTACACCCTAAAGGGGGATTACGATAGTTGCGAGCAAGTAGGAATCTCAGAGAAGTGATTGTTTTTTGAATTTTACTATAACCATTTTCTTGATTTTTGAAAGAAGATAACAGAGGAAAATTGATCCAATGTATGGTGTGAATATTGTTTGCAATTTCTCTGTTGTTGTCGTAATATTTTCAATAATGAATGAATCTTGCTACAAGTGTATGTAGCTTTGAAATTCTTGCATAAGAAATTGAATTTATTTTCTTCATGAGTCGGTGCAAGGTGTTCACACAGTCTTCAAGGAGTGCATTGATAGGTTATGTTTCGACTCATAAAGCTGAGAAGAAATAGCGTAATATTCCTTTGCAAGTAGTGCAAAGTGACTGCTACAAGGACTGCACCATCGTTTGCAAGAATCCAAATCTTGCGTAAGAATCTGTTGTAAGGAGTGCACAGAACCAGAATTCAAATCAGTGTCAAAGAGACTCCATAAGAATTCGAAGGACTGGAACAAAGGAATGCCAAAAAGGTAAAAATAATTATTTTCAAGAAATCTTTAAATCTGAGTTAGACGAATTTCCTGAAAAGGAAAGAAAATATTGGGAGATCAAAACCTTTGAGGAGATCAAGATCATGAGGGATAACACTTTACAAGAAGTGTGGAAAATATCCAAGAAATAGACTCACAGGAAAGACAAAGGTCAAAGCCTTTGAATCTTTCGAAAATATTCTAAGTCTGGAGAAAGCATAAGCTCAAGGAGAGAGATCTGGATCGTTCGATCAGCATCTAAACAACAAGGAGAAAACACAGAGGAGGAAGGATATCAACTGTTAGATCTGTGCACCTAAATATCATAGTTGTCTGATCAAGTTAAAGATCACAAACATTAAATATTTGAAAGTGTACAAAAGAATCGGACTTACGAAGTTCCAAAATCATCGAAACCATCCATCGTCAAGGGGGACACATGGTGAGAGATCAGAATTTCACTGACTCGGGACTCAGAGAAGTCAAAGGTTGAGTTATAATAATTCATGAGTAACAAAATCATGATTTGATCACAGTCATTGATCGAAGTAAGGACTCGGGAGCTGAACCGTAGATCTGGTTTCATCGGGAGTTCGCAACACGGGAAATCAGAGGTAAGAGTTCTGGGAATTTGCGAATTCTGAAATTGTGATTTGATATGAACCATTGGATCGAGGAGATATCTAAACTATTGAATCCTTTCAAATAAAAGGAGATATCGAGAGTTCAAATATCGAGAGTTTGGATATCATGAGAAGGGAGGTGAGCGATCTTCCAACTTTGCGAAATGTGAAGTCTCGATTCACGAAGAGTTGATCTGAGCCATCCGATCACGGGGAGTTGTGAGTTGTTTATATGGCACACATGAATTTTAGGACATCAGGAATCAGAGGAGATAAGTGATCAACCTTCCAACTTCATGAAACGCGAAGTCTCAATATGTGAAAATGAGATCAGGACCGTTGGATCGCGGGGATTGTGGACCATTGGTGTGGAAATCAGAACTTGCATGTTTGGGTTTCAGAAGAATGAGCAAGTGAACGAAATTCCTTTTGATTTAGGTGAACAGTGATAGCGAAAGGTCACATGAGTGAAGGAGAATAGAGGGGATAGCACGTGCTAGGCTCCCATCAAAATTTCAGAAGTCGGGAGAGTCAAGGTGACTCACATGCAAAGACCTGATATGAAAAATCGTGACGTGCCTTTCGATTAGGCAATTGGTCACAACCTTGGTCACGTAAAGATATGGGCTTAACCAGGAGAGCTAGCACCAAAATACGTTGAGGCTTTAGAATCATTAAGGAGAAGCCCACAGGTTCCATATAACCTGCACCTTAAGGGAAAGAGGGTCTATTCAGTTGATTGAAGGTCCTTGAGGGACTAAAGAGTCAATCAGACTCGGTTTCTTGATCGATCTTATACCAAGAGGTCACACAACCCTTAGGAGAAAAGGGGGGTCTGCATCAATGATGATGACCATGAATATGATGATGATGATGATGACTACAAAAATCATGATGACAATGACAACGATGACCATGGAAATGATGATGATGATGATGATGATGATGATGATGATGATGATGATGATGACGATGATGATGATGATGATGATGATGATGACGACCTTGTTGATGATGATGGTGATGATGATGATGATGAAAATAAAAATGATGATGACGATGGAGATGATGATGATGATGATGACGATGAAAATAAAAATGATGATGACGATGGAGATGATGATGATGATGATGATGACAATGGTGATGATGATGATGATAATGATGATGATGATGATGATGATGATGATGATGATGAATACGCCAATCACGATGGTGCTAACGATGATGACCATGACAATGATGAAAATGATGATGACAATGGTGATGATGAGTATGAAGATGATTATGACCATGAAAACAACAATGATGATGACGATGATGACTACAACAATCACGATGGTGATGATGTTGATGACCATAATGATGACGATGATGATGAGTGATGATTGAGACAATCATTATGATGACAATGATGATGACAATGATGATGACCATGATGATGACAATGATGATGATGACCATGACAATGATGGTGATGATGATGATGAGGATTGTGACAATCATGATGATGATGACCATGGAGATGATGATGACAATGATGATGGAAATGATGATGATGATGACGATGGAAATGATGATGAATATGGCGATGATGATGATGACCGTGGAGATGATGATGATGATGATGATGATGATGACGATGATAATGATGATGGTGATAGCGATGATGATTGTTGTGGGTGGGAAAACCCCCTACGAACTAGCACTAAGGGTTCTGTAATGCATGCAGAAATGACCATCTAAAGTCTCCTACTTTTTACCATCATCCCATTATAGACCCCATTATTCATATGTAAACACAAGGGTAAAATGATCTAGTTACTCTACCTTGACTTCCACATTTGTTGTAGATCATTTTGTGTTCAGTTGCTCCTTGACTGCAAGTCTCCTCCTAAATATAACCTGCATTCATAAACAGATAAACAAATAAATCCAAACATGCATCTTATATATGAACTTAATGGGTTAGAGATTCCAATAAAATATAATCAAAATTGAATATTGAACACCTCATATGGCGAGATGGGAAAAGTACTTATTTTTATTAACCTCACAAAAGTAACTTACAATGGTGATATCGGCCACTACTCCTTGAACCTAGTCCTGGGCTCCTCTTCAACTGTGCACCAACCACTTCCACATATGCTTCTCCTCAAAAAATGGTTGCAAAATATTGGGGCAAGGGTAATACAAAAAAGGGCAGAGTTTCTTTGCTATTATTTTCCTCTTGTGAAAGGGACCCCTACCTCTCCTTTTATAGGCTAAAAGAGGGTAGTTATCTAATTGAGTGACCGACTATGAGTGGTCAAATGATTTTGGAAATTACCTAAAAATCCGTATTCCATCTGCAACTTTCTATTTTTTTTGCTTTTGTCAGTATACGCAAGTTGTAGTGGGTCAGCTAGCGTATATACATGGGCAGCAGTGGTGCAGGGAGCATATGACCTCAAAAGGATGGTTTTTCGAAGAGCTATTCAAATGGTAGCTTGGAAAAAATGGAAAGTGAGATGGCCTGATGCTAGGCATGCATGTCTGGTGCAAATTAGGGTTATAAAAGATGCCCCCTAATGTGTGAGGTTAGAAGAGGATCTGATGGCCGAAATACATTACCAATATTCACCAGCGTACGACGCGAGTGAGCCTAGGGACCATCGTTCGGGACGTTCCATTTGCAAAATAACAATTGTCTCATAGAGGCAGGAATACCCATGCTCAGAATGAAATAAAATCATGGTTGCCAATCAAATACACTATAGATCCATGTCATATAACTATATAAAGTGTAGTCGCGAGAAATACACAATGGATATACATCTCAAAATAAAAAAGAAATACTTGTAGAGTATCCATCTTCAAGAAGAAAATGATGCCTAATGGCTAGAGATGAGGCCTTCAGAGCTCAAGAAACAACTTCAAAATATTCATAACTCAAGTAGGAGTGTAATATGAGTGTACGACTTCACTCCCCAGAGGTCTTCAACGTCTCGTTGGGGAACAAACTAGAGGATCTTAATGATCAGGCTGAGGACTTCACTGATTTCGAACAAAGACTTGATTGGGATTTTTGGGATGGTCGGGCATGAGGTCAAGAGACAAACTATATAAGGGTTGACTCAAGCTTGGTAAAAAATTCCCTTGGAATACAGCATGACAAATGATGAGACTCAGGAAACGTGGTATTGACATAAGTTTACGATGCATGAGGCAACACAAACTCTCCATATGTTTGGAAGAATAACCAAATGGAGGAGGACACAACTCTATGTAGCGAGAACAACTTCCTAAGGTCATATTAAATCCCATATCTTGAAAAACAAATGGAAGGATTATGCTGTCCAAGGGCGACTCATTGTGCCTTAAAAAAGAAAATACTTTTCCCATCTTCTTTTAGGGTATATTTGATTTTTGTCTTTTTTCAAAATTTTTTAGGAAACTTTGAAAATAATAAAAGAATGATACATTACAAAGGAGGAACAGGTGTTGAAAATAAAAGAATGATACATTACAAAGGAGGAACGAGTGTTGAAAACATACTAGTTCCAATAACAAGGAACACACTAATGTTTAGAGAAAGGAAAAATATGTAGGAAAAGGAGACTCGGGAAAATCCCTCCATGGGTCAAGGTGTCAAGATGCAAAGGAAAAAGTGCTACAAGGCTTGCATCTAAGGCATGCTTCAAATGGTTTAGTTGAGGGAAACATGGAGTCGGAATTAGGCCAGAGACGTAGGAATGCAAGTGCAATTAATAAGACACAATGATAATGTCCTTCAATGTAATTTTAACGAGCCCAGATAAGGTAAGCTTGGCGGTTTTTCATTTTTAGAGAGTCTGAAAAAACATAAAAGGAGACTCCACTGTGGTACCTTTTTTGAAGGTAGACTAGTTAGTTCGAAAAGGTGTAAACTAGAACCGAAAAGCCGTCTGTTCAAAACCATTTTAACGAGTGTGATAACACGACAATTTTGTCATCTTTAAGGAGTCTGAAAAAAGTTTAACTATGGACTCCGTATCAGATGTTCTTCTGGACCATTTTAACAAGTGTGAAGGAACAAGGTCACTCGATGATCTTTTCAATTTTAGGGAGTCTGAAAAGAGCTTAACTATGGACTCTGTGGGGGTTCCTTTTTCGTAAATTCAGTCTCTCGGGCCCAAAAAAGGGTTAAAATTATACATGAGAATACTCTTCTAGAGGATTGAAGCTCCTAGAGTATACCTTTGTTTGTACAGTTGACCATCCAGCTCGAAAAAGGGGTAAACTACCACTGGACAGACGTGCCTTCAAATTTAAGTTTAGCAAGTGTGAAAGGCAAAAAGATCGCTCGACAATATTTTCATGTTTAGCAGGTCTGAAAAGGGCTTAAAAGAAGACCCATTGTGTTTTGGGAGTCCGAGGGTGAGGTCAAGAGTGATAATGAATCATGCAAATGAGGCTCAAACTCATAATCGAGACAATGCTAACAAGGAATCCTGAGCCTATAGTCATTAACAACAACATGGACGCCAAAAATGCAACCAGGATCTACCTAGGGCATCCATGAAGGGGGAGGCTCTACCACTAAATTATGACACTTCTAAACCAGAAATGATGGTTTTGTGTCGCAACTCGGTGGGGTCAATCCTATGGAAAAGAGAAAAATACAACGAGATACAAAAAGTGGAGGTGGAATCATAACTTAGATGCAACAAGTTGGAAAAGATGAATGTTTACCAAAGGATCTTAAAAATGACCCAAATCTCCAAAACATTTCCCAATACCCAAAGTAACACTTATCGTAACATGCCCTAAGAAACTCTTAAATGATATTAAATGATTTTCAGGCTAGAAAAAATGACAAAGGGATCCAAAAAATGACAAAAAGGGGCCAAAAAGTCTATAAATAGAAGCTAGCAGCTCATTATCACCATTGTTAATTGAGAAATTGACTAAGGAGCCAAAAACACCCCTTTGTAAAAAGAGTTGATTCTGGGAGATTTAGTGGATGAAAAGAACTTCCGCTTGGACCAAGTAAGTACATACTATCCCCTCTTGCATTTGAATTAGTCATTTGTGCATTTATTTTTATTTTTTGGGGGGGAGATAACCTTTAAAAAGGTCGGCCCTACGTATACGTGGGTTGTCCTATGACAACTAGCGTATGCCCATGTGCAGAGGAAATATTGTACATGGGTGTACGCGACTGTGTATACTACAAGCCGTGTATACCCTCCAACATGTTGAGAAATTAAAAAGTGCAAGAGTTAATCATCCCCCCCGCCCCCCTGAACTTGTGAATTGCAGGATGTATGTTCATTGGATGGAAAGGGAGCATGAGGACGTTGATGTTTTTGTTCGAGAGGACCCTGATGCTACTACCACATTGGCTCAATGTGTTTTGCTAAAATTATTCTAGTGTTTGTTTATGAGGGCACAACCCAGGTTACTAAATGCATTGGTAGATTACTGGCACTCGGATGTAGAGGCATTCATGCTTGAGAGATATTCATTGACTCCAATGACTGAAGATATCCATTTTCTAACTGGCCTCTCAAGAATAGGGGAACTAGTCAACTTCCGCACTTTTCCCTCTGGGCCTCACAACATAGAGGAGTTGATTGGACTCCATTGTGAAGCCGACACTGACAAAGTGGGCACGCAGGTGACGATAAACAAGATTTATAACCTATCACTAAAAGTGATAGTTTTTATCATTGGTTGGATCATTGGATATGCATATTTACATCAGGATTTCGAAGCGCACATGAATTGTGCGGTTCAATGCTTAAATGCACAAGTTTTTGACTGGAGTACAACTTTGTTAGATTGCATGAAGAGGCAGTTGACAGAGTGTCATATGCGGAGACACATAAACTTTGGGTTTGGGACTATTTTGTGTTCCTTTTTCTTTGAGAGGGTACCAAGTCTCAGCCCTTAGAGAGATGATATGAGGGAATGAGCCCTCTCTCCTAGCATTATGTAGGTGGGTAGCATTTTTTCTGTGATAGGGTGGGGGGAGGACTATTGAGGCCTTCGACGACAAGATTTTTTCTTGGTGGGCATGACATATTCCGGCCATAGAGGACTACCCCTATGCCGGGATCAACTTTTCCAGAGATCATGGCATGCCTGTACCTCCCGGAGAGGAGCGAGGAGAGATGGGTAAGTTTTTTTTTTTTGTTTTCAAAGTTATTTAATTTTTATGTTTTTTCATATATATCATTTTTTGTATACCAGAGTATCTGACATGTATGTATCTGTTATGTACATATGTGGGGCCAGTGCACCCAACATACTTCACGAGGACCAGGCGACATCCTCGACCAAAGGTGGGACCATCCGTAGCTAGTGGACCAACAGTAGCAGGGGGACCTCCAGCTGGAGAGACTGAGAAAGTTTTGAGGTGGGTGGAGTGGAACCTCACCGCTCTTAATTATACAGTTCTTATGGCAGAGATCGAGGATATCCCACCATCTATGAAGAATCACGTTGTTGGGGTACCAAAGACCTAGGTCCATCTTTTTTGGCGTTTGGCCAATGTCGTTGTTCACTATGGAAGGGCCAACATGCCCCACCCTTAGTTAGGCTAGACTTCTTATGTGTCGAGGGCACCTTTTGTATATTTTTGAGGGCATAAGACCCATGTCTTTACTGGACACCTATTTTTTGAAGCACTTGCACCCACCTATGTACTCTCATACTTTGCGATATATATATATGTGTATTTTTACAATTTTTTTTGTTTTATGGATTACATTTATTTACAAATGTATTTACATGTGTGTGGTGTGATTTTTCTTACATGTGTGCAATATGCCAATCTAATATATGATTAGCTAGAGTGTCTGTAACTTGATTGAATCTCCTAGGAACATGGATATATGTAAYGTAATCAAATCTTTGTTCTAAGATATGTACCCTAAGGAATCGTCGGTGTAGAGTAGGATCATAAACGTGGTAAACTCCATTTAATTGAGACATAACCAACTGAGCATTTAAGTAGACTCGGAGGTGAGATATACCACACGATAAAGCATCACGAAGAAATTCTAAGACTATGTTGTATTCGAAAACATTGTTTGTGGCGTCACCTAAAAAAATACCTCCTAAAGATAGAAACTGGCCTTGAGGTGTGAAAATCACCCAAGCTACGGAAGCAAGCCTCCAATTGTGCCGGCTAGCGTCATCTGTGAACCTAATGAACACCTCTGATTCACTTGACATCTTCCACAGTGAAAAATATGACATCAAAAATGACACTTCCATAAAAATAAAAAGATAAAAACTACAAAAACAAAATTACAAGAACTATACATATGTTTCAAGAAGTCACCCGAGGCGAACCACCTACGAGTAATACTTCTTGAGGTAGAGCCCATTTCTAGGCTCCACCAAATTATTTCCCTCAAAGTACACCAGAAAATAAGCACCATTCTTTAGAACCTCTTTTATGATGAAAGGTATGAACCACATGGGTTTGAACTTGCCTGCCCCCAGGGGGTCCTTATCTTGGTCATAGACCAAGACAAGGTCGCCTTCAGAGAAAATTCGAGGATGAACAGACCGATCATACTGACACTTAACTTTTTTCTTGTGAGCCTTGTTAGCCAAGGCCGAATCATGACACTGCTCATTGAGCTGCTCAAGGTATAATAAATGCTCTTCAAGCGGTGAAGTGTCTGGCAATAACTGTACTGCCAAATTTAGAGACAGGATCTAACACTCTATGGGCAAGACTGCTTCCAGCCTGTAAACAAGTTGAAAAGGTGAGAAATCGGTTGCAGTCTTAATAGATGTTCAGTAGGCCCATAATGTCGAGTATAACATCAAATTCCAATTTGACTTGGCCGTATTGATCGTTCACTGTAGAATGGTCTTAAGAGATTTATTTACAGCTTCCACCTGACCATTCACTTGTGGGTAGTAGGGTGACGAATGTTCTTGCCTCAGCCCAAGATTTGATGTTAACTCAGACATCATTTTGTTTTGAAAGTGACTGCCATGATCAGTGAAAATCGCTTTTGGGACGTTGAACCTTTCTATAATTTGGTTAAACAAAAAGAGAGTTGTAGTCTCGCCATCATGTTTGAACGTTGGCATAGATTCGACCCACTTTATGAAGTAGTCTACTGCTACAATGATATAATGGTGCCCTCGTGCTGAAGAGGGGTTGCATGTAGTGTAATCAATCCCCCACTTGGTGAAGGGACCAACAGTAATGATGGGAAACATGGGAGCGAGGTGTGCCCTCATCTTCCGAGAGAAGATATGACACTGGTGGGACTTCTTGACTGATTCAACACAATCTTTTATTAATGTCAGCCAAAAGTAACTGGCTTGAAGAATATTTTGGGTTGTTGCCAACCCAAACAAATGACCGCCACATGCTCAAGTGTGGAAATCATTAAGCACGATTTCTACTTCTTCATGAGTGAGACATCGATGAAGGATGCAATCTACACCTCGATGATACAAAGTGTCCTTGAGTATGAGATAGTTCTTGGCCTGATGGTGTATATGATGATGYTCATCACAAGAAGCAAAGGTGGGTCACTTCAAAGTATGGATATAGAAAATTACATATCCATACCAGGGGTCTGAAGAAGCGATCAAAAACATGTCTCCTTTAATAAGCGACAATTCAGGCATAACATCACCTGACTCAACCGGCAATTACGAAATGAGTTCCGCAAAGACCAATGACTTTTTGGATTTCACCTAAACAAAATCTAAGTCAAATTCCTGTAGGACAACTATCCATCTACTGCTCTTTCCACCAATTACTCATCGTGTCAACACGTATTGAAACAGATTCACAATGACAGTGATGGTGGTGTTGCGAAACAAGATATAATGCCAGAACCATTGGACAGCATGAACTGCTACCAATGCAAGTTTTTCAATGTGGGAATAATTGAGTTCTGGTCCAACCAGGCCTCGGCTCAAGTAATAAATAACATATTCTGAGAGTAAATGATCTTTTTGAACCAAGACCATAACGATGGTTGACTTTGCTGCAACCAAGTATAATAATAAATCTTTATTATAATCGGGTGGCCGAAGCAGAGAGGAAGTCGTGAGGGCATGTTTCAATGCTTCGAAAGAGCATTGAGAGGCTTCATCCCAATGAAAAGGAACATCCTTCTTCAGTAAACACATAAATCCCTTTGTGATTTCTACATAGTTTGCGATGAAACGCTGTAAAAAGTTCGCTTTCCCCTATAAACTCTGAAGTTGAAGGATTGTGCGTGGTGGAGGAAATTGAACTATTGCCTCAAATTTTAGAGGATTGACCATGATCCCTGTTGTCAAAACTACGAAACCTAGCAGACGACTCGACATCACGCAAAAACTGCATTTGTTTGGATTCAAGCAAATCTGGTAGTAGTGACATCACTCAAAGATAAGTTAGAGGTGTGTGGGATGATCAAATCTCTTACAAGATCGTGATGCTAAATCATCAAGGTAAGCCTCGACTATATGTTTGAGATCATGGAAAGAAAAAGACATGTCCCACTGAAAGGTAGCTCCAACATTTTTCAAACCAAAAGGCATCTTTCGATAAGAGAATGTACCCCATGGGAAAATGAAAGTGGTTTTATTTTGGTCTTCAGGTTTGATCTGTATATGATTGTATCCTGAAAAACCATCCATGAAAGAAAAGGCCTCACATCCTGCGCATTCATCGACTATCTGGTCAATAAATGGTGTGGGGAAATTATCCTTTGGACAGGCTTTGTTCAAATCACGGAAGTCCATACATATGTGAATTGTACCATGTTTTTTGTCGTCTAGAACGGGATTTGACACCCATTGAATCAAATGAATGGGGTAGATAAAACCCGCTTTAAGAAGTTTCTCTACTTCATCCTTAATAGTTGTTGCTTTCTTAGGATTGACTAGACGAAGCTTTTGCAGGACTGGCTTAGTGTCAGGATAAGTTGTGATTTTGTGTTCGATGATTCTTGGATATATGCCTAGCATTTACTCATAAGACCAGGAAGAAACATCATGGAATTCTTTAAATAAATCCGTGTATATTCGAATCTCCTCAGGGGAACAATCAACATCGATGAGAATATTCTCTACGACACCAGGGGTTCTGGAGATATCTATAGGTATCGTTTCAGCGATGGTTTCCATATTACCTTCGGTGTAAAAAACATGTGTAGCCAAGGGATTGATAGGGAAAGAACTATCTCCAATCATAGTCAAAGTGATTCTCCTGCTTGAATTCTTCTTAACTCTGGGAGGAAATAAGATCTGTGATGGAGATCATCCCAAGGTTTGTCTGGACTAGTCATTTCTTCAATAATTTCTTCATCTGAGGGAAATACTAAGTCTAAAGAATCAGTATCATCAAGGGAACCTTGAGCCCAAGTAGGCTCGAGAATTGGATCTAACTCATGTGCGGGAGTCGGATCGGGGTCGACGGAAGCTTCCTGGAATATTGAGTATGCAACTTATGTCGTGGAAAAGGGCATGGCCATACCATGGTTCCCTATCCCTTCCATCATGGCTGATGGGGAAGGAAGAGTCCACAGATCATTGAAGTAAGTCGTATGAAATGATGAGACTTGAAAAATATCAACCTTAAGTTGGTCTGATATGAACTTAACATCACCGAAAGGAGCTGGGTAATCGAAAGTACCCATCAAAGGTGGGCACAAACCAACCCCTATATTGACGATGTTGGGTTGAGGGTTATCAATAATCGAGACCGTGGATGCCCCCGATGAAGGGTTAGGACGGCAGAAAGACAACTTATCAATGGTCACGATCTGACCCTCGTGTGGAAACAACAAGACCCATAAAACTGTAGCGACCACTTATTGCATAGCATAGGTCCAACTCCTTCCTAACAAGAGATTGTAGTCAAAAGACACATCGACCACTTCAACCTCGACGCACATGGTCTTCCCTCCTAACTTCACGAAAAAAGAGGGGATGATGCCATATGGTTGGAATGAATGACCGTCGAATGCGGTAATAAGAGTAGGTGACAGAGACAAAACGGGTTGGCCAATGGTGCTCCAACACGCCAAAGACATCATGGATGTTGAGGTGCCCTCATCAACCACTGTGCGGAAAATATTTCGAGTAAATTGTTTTGTGGGGTAAGCCACTACTATTTGAAATGCTACATGGTAAGGGAGACAAGGTTTTAAGTCGGTCGTATTAAGCATGATTGTACCCGAATTACAAGTCTCAACAGATCCTAGGGCGGCTAACAGAGCCCTTCTCTAGGAAGGGCATTTCTGGAGGACCTCCAAAGCATACATCGCACAAGGGGTTTGAGACAAATCCTCCACCACAGAGTAGTTCTGGGTGGCCCTTGCATTTGGATTGTGAGAATATTTCTTGAACACACCTTTTGGGATGTATGTCATTGTTTCACCCAATGTATTCTCAATATGGAGAGGAAGAGGTGAGTTTTTGGCTTCTTTACTCTTCTCATAGGTGTTTGGAATTCCATAATCATGCTCTCCAGTCGATATATAGGCATCACCTTTCATCATATACATGTTCACAAACGAAGAATTACTTGAAGATTGAGGGGGTCCTTGACTACCCCCTTCCGTGCTCAGAGAGGCTTGAGTTAAATTTAGCCTATGTTGAAATGGGTTTGTTAACATAGCAGGTTGTTGTTGCTCCAATAAAGTTTGGGCCTCTGCAAGTCGAGGGAACTGGTGAGTCAGGGGGTCCTCCATGCATAGGTTACACAGATACTTCGACTTCTTGTTTTTAGTGTTTCCCCCGACAGCATTATCGGTAGGTTTCTTATCCCCCTTACCCTTCTTCCGTTGTTTCTTATTTCCTTCAGGATACTGGGTGGCCTTTGGGTTAGTCGATTGTACATTGTGTACATTCAATGTTTGGGTAGGGGGAGCAGCCGGACCAGTGGTCTGGTTGGCCGCTTTTTGTTGTATCGGCAATTGTTGCAATTGTTTTGATAGTTGTTCAGCGGGTTTTGTTTGTGTTGAACAAACAATACCATCGGCATGTGGTCCATCTATCTGTCTATTCTTGTCAAGTATTGGCCATCTTGCATCTGGAAATATTTCATAAAGTAAACCAGATTGAGAGTAGATCAACTCTAGTTGTTGAGCTCTCATTATTGCATATTCTTTGGAAAACACTCTCGACGTTGCGACGTCTTTGGACAACTGGGGTACCAAACACTTAAGGAACCACTCAAGCAGGAATGCTAGTGGGACTGACACTTTTATCAAACTCTTCCATCGTATCCATTCTTGGATGTGATCAGAGATATGGTCCACCTTTGTCTACTCAAAGTTGGCCAACAATTTGGTGCCATCATTGTATCTCACAAGTAATTGGAAATGGTTTAAGAAATCCATTGCCAATTCACCAAAGGAAGAGTATCTCGAGGGGTCAAGCTTAATGTACCACTTTTCATCATTCCCAATGAGAGTGCGTTGAAACAAACGCAACTAGACGGAGTCATCTTTCAATGAATTGGACGAGCACCAAAGATGGAAGGTAGTCACATGATCGCCTTGATATTCATTAGGCTTAGCTTCTAACTTTGGAATGTCTGAAGGAAACTTGGTCGGCATAGGAGGAAAACGTAGATCATGACAGATGGGGTCATGCAATAACCTTATCAAGTCTGGAAGGTGCAGAGTTTCCAGAAACAGTAGTTTGGGTTGTTGATTGTGACCAGGGAAAAAGGGGCTTGGAGTTTGGCTGGCACCAGGTTGCCAGGAAAAGTTAGGTTGTTGGCCAGGGTTCTGGTAATAACCTTGGCCTTGACCAGCATATAGATTCTATGCGTGTTGATATGTCATCGAATGATTCCCGTAATAGGACATGAAGGGCTGGGCTTTCGTCACATTCCAAGGATTTTGAGAAGGGTTTCCCCCTGTCGATCCACCGAGCATAGGTGTTGAGCCTTTCTCGGAGTTCCATTGGCTATGGAAGGGGTTTCCCCCGATCGACATTCCTGACAAGGGAACTGATCCTTGCCATGGATTCCATGGTCCTTGTGAGGAAGGAATTCCTAAGTTTTCCCCCTGTGCAGGAATAGTACCCTATACAAGATTTCGTTGTCCATAACCGGGGTTTCCCCTGGACGAGAAGGTAGTCGACAAGAAATCATTGTTACCAAATGTGTCGAAAAAAGAGAATGATGTCAAACCAACCAAAATGTTATAATAAGGAATTCCTTGACTACCTTCTCCAAATGAACTAAAACTTACATTCGGCCTTGTGGGATGATGGTGAGCACTGCCAAGAGAAGGGGACGAAGGAGGTATATGACCCCCTCCGTAAGGGAAAGAGTTATAGGAAGTTGAAATGATCCCCATGGATCCTTGCAGAGGAGCGTTGGAGCTCCCTTCCCCGAGACCTAAAGTCTGTAGAGTGGAGTAGGAAAGTACAGGGATTGTACTGAAGTCAGGCATCCCATATGAGAATGGAGGGCCTATCACATTCTGGGTAAACAGAGCAGTGACCATCGCCATAGACAGAATTAGACCATTGCCCAAGGTAGATGCAGTAGAGGCCATAGTGGCCCGGACTGGCGACAGTTGGTTAGGAGGTGGAAAACCCCTTGTAGTGACAGCCATGGAGGGAATATGAGTATTCCCTGAAGAAGTCACAACATTTTCTTACATTGCTGCTTGTGACACTATCATGCGCTCATAAGGATAAACTTGTACAACGATGGGTGTTGATAGATCAGTGTTTGGAGGTTCGTATGGACCAAGAGCTTCTGCTCCAAGGTCTAAAATGGTTGGTTCCTCTGGAATCAAATGTTCTTCTCTTGGATATGGGTCGGGAATAGTTTCCTGTGACCTGGTCACCTTAAAATAACCTTGTTGGTCTAGTCTTCACCTTAGCGGTGGCAGGGGTGGCTCTAGATTGACCGGTGGCAAGCCAAGAAGCCTTCGTGACCGGTGGAGCTCCTGATCCTCCACTATGTGAGAAGATCAATGACACACTAGGGTTGTCTATTATCATTCAAGAACCAACACACACTAGAAAATGTTCCTATGAGATAAAACAAGCAGTCACTAGCAAGTTGGAAGAATAATTACAACAACCAACACTAGAGAAACTTACCGGTGCAAGTGCAACTTGAATACATAAGCACCCTCTAGGTATACTTTGCAAAGAGTGGCCCTATGTTTGTCCTAGGTATCATGGTATACCCTCATAGTTACCTGTGTAATTCCCTAAAATAAAGGCAACTAGGTTTCTAGCGTGCGAACAATCACGAGGCGGGTATAGTCAACAGTTGGGTGGACCACAATGAGCAGGGTATCAAGCCCGAACCCTATCAAGGGTATCAAAAGAAATTGTTTCGAAAGACAACTAAGGACATCGAATGGATTTGAGACCCATAAAGCTCTGTGGAAAATGCAGTCAATGGAATCCAAAGATAATCCCTCTATATGCATTCCCCACTATGCTTGGTCTGGATTTGGAGGGGTTATCTCCGCTACCTTTCCTCACACAATCTCATGTTTATCCCCTTTGTTAGAGGGGGGTCCTAGATAACTTTCACAATACTGGACTTTTAGCATTCCCTAGCATAGAATCTTATGTTTGTTTTTGTAGCCTTGAAGAGTTTCCTCTCCAATCCTAAATCAAGGCTCTAGCCTAGACTAGTTGATAAACCCTACAAACATAAAGTCTAGTTGATTTTAATTAATCATTAATTTTTTTTGGCTTGTCTTAAGTCAAAGGAAGTGGAAATGAAATTAGTGATGTGTATGGGAGACAAAAGAAGAAAACAAATAAAAAGATGGAAACAAAATTACTTTTTCTTGACAAATTCAGATTTTCACATTTAAACTCTTTCACCAACTTTTCAAACTACTTTGTTTTCTAAGATCTTCTAATAGAAAACTCAAAAAAATATTTTTCTCAACTATGAGCTACTTATTGTTCTAAGTCAACAGCTAAGAACTTACGAAAGCAATCTTTTTCCTGATTATTAATGCAAACAACCAAATACTTAACGAAATGAAGAAATAAGAGATTTTTTTTTTTATTGTTTAATGCTTAGAAAGAGAAGAAAGGGAAAAATGACGACAAGTGAAGACCAAGAAATGACTTATGGACTAACGTAGATCACAAGGAGTTACTGAAAATACCACACAAGCTAATTGAAGTAGACTCTCAAACTTGTCTAAAAACCCTATTAAAGAAAAATAGAGAAAAACTTTTGATGAAAAAATAAGCTATGCTATAATCAAACCTAAGATATAGACTACTATGACAGAGACCAAGACTAGATCAAAAAACTCCTTGAGAGGTGTGAATCTTGACAGGGAAGAGGATGACTGCCTCTTCTCAAGAAAATTTTCTCAACAGGTATGCTACTGACAATTCAACAACCAACGTATGTACATAGGTTGTGCAAGGTCAGGGCACATATGCATGCGTCCAGGCCCACTACATGCTGCATGCACCTCTGCAACTCCTCAAAAATTGAAAAACAAGCAATCAAGCACTGGCAAGGAGTACTGGTATTGAGAACCATAATCCCTTGAAGACACAAAAACTTACTTTGACATAAAAAGATGCAAGGAAACTTTGATAAAACAAACCTAATCTGAGGTTATACCTAGGCTACAGACTGCAACAATAGAGACCAGAGCTAGATCCAAAAAAAACCTGAGAAGGATCACTTCTGACAGGGAAGAGGATGACTGCCTCTCTTAAAAAAAAAAATTGAACTCAAGCACACAACTAACACTTTATCAGCGACCATATGTATGGGGGATGTCTAAAGGTAGGGCACGTATATACGTGTGCAAGCCTTTTGAAGGTCACGTATACCTATTTGACTTCCCGGGAAAGAAAAAATCATTCAAGCAATGACATCAGGGACTACTGGTATGGAAGATCAAAATCCCTACTAGCTTAGACTCTTGGAGAAACTAAAAAAAAAAGGTAATAAAACCAATTTAAAACACCCAAAAAGTATCCCCAAAAACCCTAGAGATTCTCCCCAGTATGGTCGCCAATTATGTTTTGGGTGGGAAAACCCCCTATGGACTAGCACTAAGGGTTCTGTAATGCATGCATAAATGACTATCTAAAGTATCCTACTTTTTACCATCATCCTATCATAGACCCCATCATTCATATGTAAACACAAGGGTAAAAGGATCCAGTTACTCTACCATGACTTCCACGTTTGATGTCAATCCTTTTGTGTTTGGTTTCTCCTTGACTGCAAGTCTCCTCCCAAATATAACCTGCATTCATAAACAAACAAGCAAAGAACTCCAAACATGCATCTTATATATGAACTTAATGGGTTAGAGATTCCAATAAAATATAATCAAAATTGAATATTGAACACCTCATATGGTGGGACGCGAAAAGTACTTCTTTTTATTAACCTGAATTACAATGGTGAGATCAGCCACTACTCCTCGAACCTAGTCCTGGGCTCCTCTTCAACTGTGCACCAACCGCTTCCACATATGCTTCTCCTCACAAAATTGTTGCAAACGATTGGGGCAAGGGGAGTACAAAAAAGGGCAAAGTTTCTTTGCTATTATTTTCCTCTTGTGAAAGGGACCCCTACCTCTCCTTTTATAGGCTAAAAGAGGGTATTTATCCAGTTGAGTGACCGGCTATGAGTGGTCAAATAGTTTTGGAAATTACCCGAAAATTTGTATTCCATCTGCAACTTTCTATTTTTTGTGCTTTTGTCAGTATACGCGGGCTGTAATGGGTCAGCTAGTGTATAAATGCAGGCAACAGTGATGTAGGGAGCATATGACCTCAAAAGGATGTCTTTTTGAAGAGCTATTCAAATGGTATCTTGGCAAAAAAGGCAAGTGAGATGGCCCAATGCTAGGTATGTATGTCTAGTGAAAATTAGGGTTATAACAATGATGACGATGGAAATGATGATGAAGACGGTGATGACGATGATTATTATGATGATGGTGATGATAATGGAGATGATGATGATGATGATGATGATGATGATGATGATGATGATGATGACAATGATGATGATGATGATGATGATGATGATGACAATGGTGATGTTTATGATGACAATGATGATGATGATGATGATGATGACCATGATGATGATGATAATGATGATGACTGTGATAATCATGATGAAGACAATATTGATGACCATGATGACAATGAAAACGATGGTGATGATGATGATGATTGTGACAATAACAAGGATGATGATGATGATGATGATGATGATGAAAAAGACAACAATCATGATGATGATTATGACCATGATGATGACGATGACGATGATGATGAGGACTGCGAAAATCATGATGACGATGATGATGACCATAGTGATGATGATGATGAAGATGATGACAATGATAATGATGATGATGATGACGATGATGAATATGGTGATGATGATAAACACAATGATGATGATGACGACGATCATGAACATGCTGATGGAGATGGCAATGATGATGATGATGACAATGCTAATGATGAGAATGATGGAAATGATGATGAAGGTGATGACAGTGATGATTATGAAAATGGTGATGACAGTGATGATGAAAATGGTGATTATAATGAAAATGATGATGATGACAATGGAGATGTTGATGACGACGATGATAATAATGAAAATATCGATGACGATGACAAAGACAATGACGATGATGATGATGGAAATGAACATGACAATGATGATGATGATGATGATTATGATATTGATGTTGATGAGGACAATTATGATGATGATGATGATGATGATGATGATGGTGAAGAAAATATTTATTATGGTGATGACAATGATGATGAGGATGATGACGATGATGGAGAAACCAAAATGAAAATCATTATAGTGATGAAGATGATGATGAGGAGGAGGAGGAGGATGACAATGTTGATTATGATGATGAAAATCATGATGATGATGATGATGAAGATGATTAACCGATATAAATAAATAATTTAAAGAGAATAAATCATATAAAATATATAATCACATAACTCAAACATTTCATCATTTTTGCAATACCATTGATCATATTCTCCTTCATCCAAGTATACATTTGTATCATCTGATTCATAATTGACATTGAAAAGGATTGGCCATATCAACATCATCATCAAATTTATTTTCAATAATATCATCACCAATAACATTGTTATCTACATATGGCTCAACTTCTTCAAGTTCTTCATCTAATGGTACATCTACCTCTTGTTCCTCTTCATCTTCTTCTTCTTCAATATCATATTATTATGATACATTATACTTTATAGGCCTTCCTCTTGGATCATATCTGACAATGTATGACCAACATAATTTACTTGGAACCTATGAGTAAAATACTGGACTGACAGTATAATGGGGAATTTTCCCATCGCATCAAACGTTGGCCTGAAGGAAATTCGCGATTTTCTTGAGAACAGAGGTATCCAGAGAACTATTGACATATCAAAGTGGGATGAAGACGGATCTTGGTCAGAGTGGCAATTTGGCAATGTCCCAGATTGCCTCCTTCAGCAACTTGAGATGCTTAAAGCAGAGCTTCGAGAGGCAGCCCCTGTGCACATGACAGGAAAAGACACTTGCGGTTGGGGACCCACAGGAATTTATACAGCAGCTAGAGGCTATGCTCTGCTCTAGCTACAACAAAATAGATCTCTCTCGGTAAGGTTCTGGTTGGAGGTATGGGACTCGATGGCGATCCCGAAGGTAAACTTATTTTTCTGGACACTAATGCACAGAAAGATTTTGACGGGAGAAAATTTACTGAAAAGAAATATTG